>VZRN01005540.1:1617807-1663571 GCA_013397935.1 Dasyornis broadbenti
CCCCATGGAAGATGGACCCCACGCCGTAGCAGTTTTGGGGAGACTGCTTGCCTGTGTGGGGACCAGCGTCACTGTAGCAGTGTCGGGCGGGCTGCCGACGGTGAGACCCATGGCTACGCAGAGGAAAAGAACCTCTCCCCAGGCAGGGGAAGAAGATCTGGGTGATGAACTGACCTAACCCCCCCCATGCCTTGTTCCCTTGTGCAGCTGCTGGGAAGGAGGGAGGGGGGTGAGCAGAGAAACTGTGGCCTTGAAGGGTTTATTTTACTTCTCATTTACTCCACTGACTCTGTTAGTAATAAATTAGATCACTTTGCAACCTAAGTTAGTCCTGTTTTGCCTATTCTAAGTGCGTCTTCTCCCAGTTTGCCTTATCTCAACTCATGAGCCCTGGGTGCAGATGTGTTAATTTGGGGGTACCTGGCATTTGGCCAGGTTCAAACCATGACAGAAGGGTGCTTGATGACCGAACCAGATGGGGCGATGGCATTCAGGGGGACCTTGACAGGCTGGAGAAATGTTCTGACAGGAACCTCATGCAGTTTGACAAGGTGAAATGTCAAGTCCTGTCCCTGGGGAGCAATAATCCCAAACTTCAATAGAGGCCTGGAGCCAAGCAGCTGAAAATCAGATTGTCATGGAAGGACCTTGGATTCATAGAAAACAAGTTAGCCATGAGCTAGCAATGTAGACCATCAGCACCCTGGAATTCAGCAACCAGAGCATGGCCAGCAGGTTGAAGGTGATCCCACCTCTTTGCTCAGCTGTGAGGAGACACATCTAGAGTGTTGGGCCCAGTGCTGGACTCTCCAACACAAGACAGACGTAGACATACTGGGATAAGGGCAGCGAAGGGCCACAGCAATGAATGAGGATTGTAGCATTCAGACAAGGAGAGCGCAAGAGAGCTCAGTCTGCCCAGTCTGGAGAAGAGAATCCTCACAGGGATCTTATCCATGTGTAAAAACCGTGATGGGGAATGTCAAGACAACAGAATCAGACTCTTCTTAGGATAAGGGACAGGATAAGAGAAAATGGAACAAAATACAGGAATTTCCACTTAAACATAAGAAAAATATTATTCACTACACAGGTGGTCACCCACAGGAACAGGTTGTCCAGAGATACTGTATTGTCTCCATCCTTGGGGATATTCAAAACCCAACTGGACATGATCCTCAGCAACCTGCCCTCACTGACCCTATTCTGAGCAGAGAATTGGACCAAAATATCTCCAGCAGGTCTCCACTTGTTATGTAATTTTTAGCAAATCTTTGCACTGTACAATCAGGTTTAGAAATCCTGGAGATTTCCCCAGGTATCCTGAGTACTTACTGTCTGTGCAGCAGGTGGGATGGGGGACATGCCATGCAAATTGCACTGTATAGCACTAAATTTTATCATACAGATGTTGTGCCCGGTTCTATACTGCGTGGACAAACCCTCCCATTATGACAGCAGACACCCTGGCACATAGGACTTCAGGTTTGCATTATCTTTACATAAATCTTGTCTGAAGTCCCAGCTGTCTGGTTTTAGTTTCCTTAGAATTTCTGTTTTGTACCGTAGGAAATCACGGTCTACTGTAGCACATTAAAAGTAAAAAAAGTTACGTGGCCCATGTAAAGGGGAGGGAAGAGAACATGCATGAGAACAATAATATCTGACATATATTGTCCATTCAATGTGCCAAGCTTTAAATAAAGCTCTCTCTACAAACCCAGTATGGCAGATGTTATATGAGCACATATCATACGGTTATGTGGCAACAAACAGAGATTAGACACCATAAACATTTGGTCTGCAGAAATGTTACCAGAGCTGGTGATTACACAACCATATTTAATGCTTGGTGCATAAAAAAATCCACCCTAATTGTGTATACACTAATTGTCCAAGAAACAAACTCCAAACTCTTTCAACAAAGGGCCTAGTTAAATTTGTCAGAATTTTCTAAGCTATTTCAGAGTTTGTCTACAAGACACTGTTCAGTGTCATACAGAGGATCCCCATTAGAAAGGACACATTAGAACACTAGGCTAAAATACTCTATTTCCAAAGTTCAGTAATGTGGGCTGGTGAGCTAGGGAAGGGTTCACTGCTAACAAATCCATACTGCTTTTAGTGTTTAACTCCATGCCACTACACAGGACTTACTGTAGGATATCGCTAGGGACTCAGAAGCCTTCATCCAGTTTCCAGAAATGGTGTAGATGTTTAGGATCCCAAGTGTCATGCTAGTTCTCAGAAACTTGTTATAGATCCCCTTTGTTTAATTCCTATGCGTTTTTAAATCCCACTTTGTGCCATAATCCTTGTGTAAATCTAGGAGCATGAATCTAAATCCCTGTAAAGCAAATGACTTGCTTATAATTTTTTTGTTGTTGTTGGTTTTTTTTTTTTTGAAAATGCGATTTTCCAGCAAGTTAAACTCTGTCCCAATGGATAAGAAATCTGGAATGCAGAGTCTGTACAGAAAGTAGTATCATAACCCATTTTGCATACAAATACTCTTTGCTTCTGTTTATATAGCTGACTTTTCAAAGTTATGTTCAAAGTGCATTACATGCCATGCTAGGGAAATGAGAAAATTAGCTGTCACCTCAAATACAAGATAACAAAAAACCCCAAATCTGTATGGAACCTAAAAATGTAGATCTTATAAGAAATGAAGTTATTTTCACAGGGAAATAGGGAAAGAAAAAGATCCAATCAGAAGTGTATCAATTTTTACAAATGACAAATAAAAATTACAGAAAGAATAGGAAATTTTGTTTTCATGAGAAAACACTGGTTCTTATATTAATTGGGAGATTTTTCCTCAGAAATATTTCATCTTTCTGTTCCATTTTGATAGCAAGGAACAAATTTTCTTTCCACAAACAGCTGTGTGTAGTAGCTATTATGTTACACAATTTTCGGTCTTTTAAGGAGAGAAAGAAGGCAAGTAAAAGTTATTACGCAGCAATAATATCTTTGCTATGTAGTGCACTGGCTAGGAACAGCCTGTCCAAAAGTCAGACATCTCGGTTTAATACTTTTAAATTCTCAGTAATAAAAACAGACCTTATGTTACTATTAATATTTAGGCAGTAAATATTATTACACAATGCATCCACAGACAGGACAGCAAGCTACTGTATCAGAGGAAGAAAAAAAGATCTTCTGAGTAAATGAACAACAGATGATACCTTCTACTCCCACATTGCCTTCACAGAATCATGTTGGGTTGGAAAGAATCTTAAAGATCACCCAGTTACAATACCCCCTCTACACTCTACATGGGCAGGGACACCTTCCACCAGACCAAGTTGCTCAGACTCCATCCAACCTGACCTGGAACATTTCCAGGGATGGGGCATCCACAACTTCCCTGGGCAACCTGTTCCAGTGTCTCACCACCCTCACAGTAAAGAATTTGTTATATCTGGTATAAATTTCCCCGCTTTCATTTGAAAGCTATTCTTTCTTGTTCTATCACTACATGCCCTAGTAAAAAAATCCCTCTCCAGCTTTTTTCTAGGCCCCCTTTAGCTACTGAAAGGCTCCAATAAGGTCTCCTTGGAACCTTCTCTTCTCCAGGCTGAACAGCCCCAGTTCTCTCACCCTTTGCTCATAGGAGAGGTGCTTTATCTTGGTGGCCTCCTCTGGCCTTACTCCAAGAAGTCTATGAGGTTCCTGTGCTGAGGACCCCAGAGAAGGATGCAGAAGTCCAGGTGAGGTTTCATGAGAGTGGAGAAGAGGGGGAGAATCACTGCTCTTGACCTGCTGGTCATGCCTCTTTTGATGCAGCCCAGGACACAGTTGACTTTCTGGGCTGCAAGGGCACATTGCTGGGTCATGCCGAGTTTCTTGTCAACCCACACCCCCAAGTCCTTCTCCCAGGGCCACTCTCAATCCATTCTCTGCCCCTCCTGTATTCACGCTTGGGATTGCCCTGACCCAGGTGCAGGACTTTGCACTTGACCTTGCTGAACTTCATGAGTTTTGCACATGCCCACCTGTCAAGCTTGTCAAGATTCCTCCAGCGTTTTGATCACACAACACAGCTTGGTGACATCAGCAAATTCCTGAGGGTGGTCTCAATCCCACTGTCCGTGTCACCAGGCACTGAGGTGAGACTGAACTAGTTGGTAGTTCCCTGGGTCTTCCTCTTTTACCTTTTTAAAAATGCGGGTTATGTTTCCCATTTTCCTGTCAACAGGAGCTTCACTGAACTGCCATGACTTCTAAAGTATGGTGGAAAGCGGCTTAGCCACTTCATCTCTCAGTTCCCTCAGGACAAAAGGATGCATCCCTTAATCATGTCCCTTGGACTTGTGTACTTTGAGCTTTTTCAGATGTCCTCTAACCCTACCTTCTTCAGCAGAAGTCAGTTCTTCATGCTCCCAGTACCTGCCCTTTTCTTTGACTTGGGCAGGGTGGCTGAAGAATTTGCCAGTGAAGATAGTCAATAAAGTTGTGGAGTATATGAGCCTTTTCCATATCCCAGGTAACCAGGTATTCTGTTTCCTTCTAGAGAAGGTCCAGATTCCAAGAAAAAGTAAAATAAACCCAGGAGGAAGAAGAACAGCCAACAAACAAAGAGATTAACCTCCTCACTTTATCATACTTCAAATAGAAACAGGCAGTGGTTTTATGGATGCTTTGTATTCATAATAATTATATCAGTATATTCCACAAGGTTTGAGGGATGAGAAACAAGACTTTTAAAGGTCTATATTTTAGTTACTGAAATACACAGATGGATTTTCATGATTAGATGAATTTTCAAAGCCTCTGGCTATCACATTTCCATTGTACCCCACAGATACCTGGCATTTAGGAAAACTAGGCAGACTTGTGCTGTGTACAGAGTCAAAATACTTGTCGAAACCACAATGACAGTTCTAACATTTTCTTTCTGACTGAGTTATATCTCTGTTATGTATAGTTACAATATTTGTTGTTTTCTTCCATGTAACTTCCAGAGAGAATCCAGAAATTATTGCCTCTATTACAGGTTTAATTTGCCTGTAACATTCGTTAGTGGCACACAGGGAAGATGTCTCTGGTATTGTATCCTACAGGTAAGAGAGCATGGTTTTTACTACTGCAAATGGGTTTTGCTAAGACTTCAGAATTTACCAAAGGCTCTTTTCATGCCTGATTCATAATATATAATCCTGGGAAGAAACACTTAAAGCAGAAGATCAGCACAGAAAAGAAAGTAATGACACTATTTTTAAAAAAAACAAAAAAAAGGTAACTACTATCCTTTTTTTTTTTTTTTTTTTTTTTTTTTTAGCAGTTTGAGAAATGTCATGTTTATGGTGTTCTTCTCTGTTTTCTTTCCCTCCATTCCTATTTGTCTAATACAAATTCAGGTAAAGCCTCATTATAGTTTAGAGCTGATCACCAGGGAACACACAATAAAAGGTGATGTAACAGGGACTGGTACCTCAGCTAGGATGGTGGCAAGGTTAATAGGCTCTAGGGTACTGTCTTAAATTGGTCATTGAGTGAACTAATCACAAATTGCTAATGTAGAGCCCACTAAAACAGAAGTTCAAAAGAGAGTCAAAAAGCACTCCAAAAAAGGTAAACTCAAAGGTACTTTCTGTAGAGCTATTCAACATATGCCTTCAGAGATAAAAATAATGAGAAAGGAAAGCAAATCCCTCCCAAATTCACTTTACATACAGAAGAGTGGAAGAAAGCAAGACAACATTACACATTTCTCGTGAAGTTATCTGCTTGATGTATAAGCACAATTTGCAGCACTTGAACCTTTTTCTGCTATTGTTACTTTTCAATTTATTCTGATAGAAAGAAGCGAATTTCCAATTCCATATGTATATATTTATCCATCATGCATATTTCAAAAATATCCATCAATATACTATGGGTTAAGTATTGTTCAGCCAGACTCACTTCTGACAAATTTGAAATTAATATATGTTATTTATGACAGTAACTGAAAATTAAGTAAGGAAACAAATAAGAAAAATTATGGGAAGCCAGTTACATTATTCTAGCATTTCTTTCTGAGAGTACAATTGGCTTTAAAGTATCAGGTGGATTCAAGCTATCAGAAATCAACAAGCAAGAAATTGAAAGAATTTTTGGTGTGGAAGAACTCTGGAACCATGCCATAGTCATTTTCCAGAGGAAAATCTCATACTAAAAAGCAAATGTGGAAGAAAAAAGGAGTCTCAGTGAATGTGTGTTCCTTGAAATATTCACATTTTTTTGCTCCTACCTTCCTATTTTTTAAAAGGAAAAGCGGGAAAAGCAGGAAAAGGACAAGATTTACCTTTGGTACATACTTCAAATCACAACAAACCATATTCACCAGAGATAAAAAAAAAAAGAGGATATAGAAAATCATGCCAGAAAATTGTCAAGTGTAATGTTGGAGGGATTTCAAAAAGCATATTTCATTAACAAATATTGTAAAGATAACAAGCAATCTGCAATAAATCTTTTTGAAAATAGTCACTGAAAAATTGTAAATTTTGCAATACCATGTGCCTTATTCATATAATTAATGCCTGATGGTTTTTTAGGTCTTTTTCTTTTATACCTTTTACATTTTAAACCCCTTTGCCTTCCTTATACACTTCACACATATTTCTTGTACCCTTTACACATATCCCTTGTAGCCTAGTTCCACATATCTATAATTCTTGTAGTCTGATATGTAGCTTAGTTTGGGGGTCCTACCAAGCAAGAAGACGAAACATACCCAGTGAGACGTCAACAGCTCTACACTATCTCAGAGCTGTAGGCTCCAACCTTGATGGGCCTCTTTCTCTGGAACATGTTTTTGTAAACTAGATGGGAATTTCATTGAGAGGGGCTGAGGGGGGTAGGGGGACTGTTACTCAATCTATCACATTTCTTATTGGGGATTTTAGATTGAGATGCTAATTTGTGAAGTCCATAAAAACTGTATACTGTTGGAGTGGTTGGTTGGTTGGTTGGTTGGTTCTGGTACCCGTGTTTGGGGCTTAGCCTGTTCCTGCACCTGTGTGGAGCCGTGCTCTGAGTTCGCGGCACTTGGATGCGTGGGGGGCCCGGGTGCTTGCCGCCATATTTCCATCTGTAACGGGCTTTGCTCCAAGGATCCTAGTAAAACCAAGGTAAATACCCTTTTCCCTGCTACTGCTGTGTTTGCCTCAATTTTTTACCACCGGAAAAAGGCATCATCATAATCAGAATATCTCATTAACATGTGGATATTTCAAAGAGAATGTCTAAGACTGCACTTATTGTGTGCAATATCAGAATCAAAGCTGGTTGAGGCTGGAAAGAACTGCAACGTGGAGGTCATCTAGTGCAAAACCCCTGCTCGGAACAGGGCAAAATAACCAACTCCTGTTCTAGGAACCTTTAAGAAATAATTTTTGTTACATTAATAAATTTTAATCTTCCTTATCATCTTGCTGTATTTGCTTTGATAAAAATGGTTTGGATGAAGAAAGAAAGCCGTTTTGTTCCCATCCACTTCTGCTTTGCCCATGACAGAACAGCCTCATGTTGGAGTTTGGATATAGGAACTCAAAAGAGTATGAAACTCTTTCAAACTTCTCTGAAGCAGGTTTTTCACTGCTAAACATTTTTCAAAGAAAATAAAGGCAAATTTCTCTGCCAAGTGTTGTAATTTTTTGAAAAAAACAGGCTCACTAAAAGCTGCCTGCAAGTGATAGCCAAGTTATTAATAGCTGAGCATTGGCAGCAGACTTAGGAACTTTTAAAATATGTTTTTAATCTCAAGAATTATTTCATACAATAGACTTTATTTTATTAATCAGCTTCAGAAAATGCTACTCTGAAGTTAAGAACAATCAGATATTCTGACATCATTTATATGAATGCTAGCATTTTTATGATTGTAAATGCACCTTAAGATGCACTTAGTAAAATGATTCTTCCTCATTAATAAGCATTTCCACTCTTGTACCCTTTTGTATAAACTGTTGCCTGTATAGTCTGCAGATATATTTTAGCTTCTCCATTTCCCATCCTTTCCATATATTTAAAGTAGGATTAATGTGCATTTCTTGTTGTGTTTTGGATATATGTAAATGGCAAAAGACAGGAATTGAATATGGAAAAGATAGATGGATGTCTATATGCTTATTTCAAAATAAGTAATAAATTGTTGATGGTCAGGTGGGGTTATGGGATGGCTAAAAGTTGGAATAGTAGTAGACAAATAACACTGACCTCTAAAGAAAGTAGGACATTCATGGAAATATAATAGTCTGGCTATTAGCTTCTGCCTATAAGCAGAAAGAATTGCTGTTTTTGAGAAGTGAAAATTATAATGTGAAAAACCTCTGTTGTCCTTCCTGTGTTGAGAATTATTTGGTTATAAAGTCTTAAACTAATTATGTCAATAAGATAACTTCTCAAAGATGTTAATTTATTTTTCTTAAAGATTTTCCTGCTGCTCAGAACTTTTGTCTCTATTTTACTTTCAACCATTGAACTTCTCAGGAGAAATAATTTCCACAGATTTTTTAAATTGGATCTGTATTCAGGACCCACATCTCTTTAGAGATGTAGACGACTAGCACTAAAACCATGAGCAGCACTTACAACTTCCTTACAGGTTTAGAGAGAGCAAGCTCTGCCTCTGGGCCAGTTGGTCCAATCCGAGACCAGTCTCACAACCAGCAGTCTGGTCTTTTTCTGTTTTATCTGTGGGTAACAGTTCCACTGAGCAAACTAATTCATCATCATGGATCTTGCCTAAAGTTGGTGGTTTCAGTAGGAATGGAAGTTGGTTATTTTTAAAAATTTTATTCTGTAGGCATCATTGGCTTAAATATTTTGAAAAAATCCTTGCATAATAAATGAAAAATAAATACTTAATTCCTTTTTAGAGTGAAGAAAAATCTTCAAGAGATCCCCATTTCCCAAAACTGTGAACAATACAGGATATAAAACTTAATGGGGAAAAAAAAAACCTCCAAGTTTGGACTGACAGTTGAGAAAATGGTAAACATTTTATAAGCCTTATCCAAAAATTTCTATATCTTTTCATTCAAGCAATTAACATGATTAAGTACAGTTTTCTCATCTGATTTAATTAGCTGTAATCATATCAAACTATTGTAAGTTGGGCATTCAAGATATATGACACACCTTTCTACATAAGTATACAATTATTGTGAAAATGAGTGTAATAGTGGCATTTTGTGGCATATTGCCCAAGGCAATTACAGTTACGAGAAGTGCTTGTTCGGTAAAAGGTTACCATCTGATGTCTTGCATTTGCCTAAAATAGTCTTGTCACTCCACAAGTTCTAACAGTGAAAGCATATCTCTAACAACCATGATTTAGTAGTTTAACTTTAGAACTAATTCTATGTTCTTTTGAATATTTTAACAATGAAAATTTAAAATATATTATCTTGACAAAAATGATGGATTAAACCTTTAAACTGCTTTTTAGTTTTTTATTCAAGCAGTTTATACATTTACCTATAGGCATGTTTTTGAATAAAGGATGCCAGTTTTATGAAACACCAGCGCTCTGACCATGATAATTTCTTAATGCTGTGTGAATCACTGAGAACTTTTTTAATGACCCTTTCAAAATTACATTAATCCTCAAGTTTCTTCCCACTGTCTCCTGATTAATTCACTTGCACTTTGCTGGAGGCAACGTGCATAAAATCTTTGCCTTCAGCTGGACGGCTGGGAAGTATTTTTTTGGTAAAGTTCACATCACATCAATCAAGGAGCAGTTCTCTTCCTCTGTCCAGGCACCCTGTGTTAGTGACCCGGTCCCTGAAGCCACCACTCTTTTCCAGAAGCTCTGCACTGTAGCACACTACAGCTGCAGAGGATGTAATGTAATTAGTCACTTTAACATTTGCTGCTAGCAACTTGTCAAGTAGATTTTGGGGAGAGGAAGGGAAATAGTATAGAAATTAAGAGAAATCTTAAGAGTAGATTTTTAAGAAAATTAATCCTTTTTGAGCATCCTATGTCTCCAGAAGCAAATGGAATGACAATGAAGATTAAGCTGGTTCTTGTTTGAAAAACATGTGGAAAATGAAAATGCAAAATGTTCCTGGTTCACATAATGAATTATCCACAATAAACCTACCAAACCCATTAAATACACAAAATCTGCTTGGGGGGATGGGGAATAATACAGAAATATTATGAAATTGATAATGTATCCCTACTATAGAATGGCTATTTGTAATAGATTTTACCAAGTCTCTAGTTAACATCAAATTTCTTAGGAGATAGTTACATTTTTTTTCCTTTTGATTTATTAATAAAAATCCAAATAATATGCATAATTTAAAGATGTCTTTATAAGATGCTGGCAAAAAATGCTGTGATATAGGTGTGTACTGAAAGGGTATGGTTTCTCTCTTGTTGACTACATGTAGAGGTGAAACATAATATAAAGTGCTGTCTTCAAACTAGGTATTCTGTACCAAAGCACATATGAATATCTGGAATGACAAAGTATCCTAACAAATATGCAGAAGTTAAGAAAAAGAGTACAATTAGAGAATTTACAAATCAAATTTAAAAAATCCACAACTTACTGAGTTATAATTCTATTACCCTGAATAACCTGTCTTGCAGTGACCTGGGTCATTCTTTCATCTGTTTCACCTCCTACTTAATCTTTCTTTCCAGACATGTAAGAAATATATTGAACACCACCTGCTTTCCTATGAAATCCTATATCCTTTGTTTATATGAAAACACACATGCTTCATTTTCCTTTGGAAAAACAATTCATTACTATCTGAAACACCTCTCTAGCTTGAAACCTAAATCTACCTAACAATATACAAAGCTCTTTATCTCACATACCAGATAAATAGCAAAATATATTAAGCCCTCCACATTTTAAAGTTTCCCATCTATTGACCATATATGTCCCCTAGGAATTTTCACAGAAAGGAAAAGGCTCTTTCAGCAGCAAAATTAAATTAGGGATTTTGTTTACACTTATGTTTTCTGAAACAGGACCAAGTTGCCATTAAAGTAATATAAGTATCTAGTTTTCTTTATCATTGAATTATTTATTGATTCACAGGCAGACAAATTGCAACTAATAATAGCCTTCTACTTTCCTCCCTCTATACTTCCCCCCCAAAAAAGTCATTATCAGGAAAATTATTCAATCTTCTTATAAAAATAATTGGCAATGACATCCAAATGCATTATTACCTCCACAAAAATAAATCACCTTTTGCACAAGAATCTGTAATCTCTGTTTTATCTGAAAAAATAGACTCAGTTCATGCATGACTTATAAAACTTTCTCTGTATTTTGAAATTATTTTTCTTGCTTAGACACCTGGGACAAACAGTGATTGGTGTCAATGCACTTCTCATTCATAAATATGTATAGAAAATATTATAGGGTTGTGTAAGCAAGAGCAAGTTTGTGAGCAATACAGGAACACCAGAATGAAGCTACGTCAAGTTATTTATTCAAATTCTTCATGTGATATCCAAACATCCAGTCTCATCTGGAATTGCTGCTAGGGGACCTAGTCAAAACTTTATTTATTTGAATTAAAACCAGTTGCAGTCTGTCTATATTTGCAACTTTTCCTTAGTCATATATACTTTATTGCTCTCATATTCACAGGAATGTGCTTGCATGTTTGCATGTCTGTATGTTTGTTTACTATTCCAAGTTAAGCAGTAACTGAAGATGTCATTTCTCCATCTTCATGAGGCAATTAATCTAAGCACAAAGAAATCTTCAGATAAATTTTAGGTACAACAAATATTATCAGATTAACCTCTCCTTCTAAGTAGCCAGGTTACAATCTTGAACATGAGGTTTCCTTTCTTCTGTTGCTCAGGAAAGACAGACAAAACTGCCACTTATGACTTTTGTCTTTTCTTCTTGGGGAAAGGAAAAAAAAAAAGGCAAAACCCTCCTATCTAGTAATGTTATTTCTTTCACTGAAATGCCAAAGCTTATCAGAGTGCTGCTTATCAGTATTAAAACTATGAACTTAATTTCATTGGTATTATGGATGGAAATGCCAAATGTAAATGTAAAAGTAAGTCAGAGCAAGTAAACAACAGAACAACAAACAAAGGAGATCAAAATCCTAATGAGCTTCCTGTTCCACAATACCCAATTCCATATTAACATTGACATTCATTACAGTGGCACTGATGGAAAATATCATCAGCGTATGCTCAAACAAGTTCTTGGGGCACACAGCCACAGATATTTTCATCTGCTTAGTAATAACCAAGTGGTTATATACGGGACAGGACTTGTGAATCATTAACACAGACAACTGTCCCTGCCTGGTGTGCAGAGAGTGTTTTGGGAAGTATTTTCAGTGCTTCATTTATTTTACAGCTAGAGAATTAAAACCCAGAAAAATGTATATTTTAAAACTAAAATATACTAGGTTGATTTCAGGAGATCTGTTGCCTGAATGCAAGTCCTGCTTTTCTTTAAAGACACTCTAATTGAGGTTAAAGCATGAACAATACTTCAGACCAAACCAGACCAAACCAAACCAAACCAAACCAAACCAAACCAAACCAAACCAAACCAAACCAAACCAAACCAAACCAAACCAAACCAAACCAAACCAAACCAAACCAAACCAAACCAAACCAAACCAAACCCTTTAAGTACCCTTTCTGGTAGCACATCTTCTCTGGAGTGGTGGAGAATCAAAGACCAGAAAACATAGTAAAGAAATATATAGGCACACACACCAGCTTTTTAATGACATTTTAAGGAAGGGTTATCACAAATAGGTCACTGACAGGTTCTGAAAGGTGGTCAAATACAAGTTCTAAAATTTACATGGTTTTCTACCATTGGCCACAGATTCTGAAATGCAGTCACTGCAGATATAAGAACTCTCTGTCAGAAGGCTTAGCGGGAATCTATAAGGGTTTTTCCACTGCACAGTATCAATGAACATGCATATATACGTAACATACGTGTATCTATATATATTCAAAAATGCATTTGCAAAAGTAGTTTGCTGCAACTCAAATAACCCATTTTGTGAAGAACTGAGGACCAGAGAGATTTTGGAGCACTGAAACTGCTCTGGATTAAGTCCCAAACAAGGGATACTCCAACCTCCTGACCTTGTGAAAGACACAAAACAAATTTTTAAAATGTAGTTTTTCTTTCCAAAGAAGAATACAGAATTAAGGTTGGGATACAAGGCTGCTTCAACATGTTTCTTTATAAATTTTCCTCTGTGAGTCACCAGCCCATGAAATAAATATGCTGCTAAAGAGTAAGAGTTCTTTTAGAAGAAAAGAACTTTCTCTCTCTTGTAATTCTGAAATAATATATGAAATGAATCAGAAGTAAATAGAGCAACAAATGGAGTCACACCTCTAACAGCCTGAAATCATAAATGCTGAAAGCATTATATGTTCTGATTCATCACAATGAACTTCCCCAGGAATCTGAAAAAGGCCATTCAAATATTAAACAACCCACTATTTCACTCAGCTAAAAGCACGCTGTAGCTCTATGCTAAATCCTAAAAATGCATCTATCCTAAAATGGCATCTCAGTTGCCAAGTCCCCTGATGTCTCCAGTTGCAGCTTAACTTATGGTAAGCTGATGGCAGAGTTTCCTTCTCTACTGGCTGAACTACAGCTAATTGTTATGAGAATGTCACTGGTTAAAAAATCTGACAGGAACCCCTTTGACATTGAAATGCGGGGAGTTATTCGCAATTGAGATCTAGTCACTCTTTGACTGAGGTGCACCTTGCTCCCTCTCAAGGCCAGGAGCGTAGAGCCTCTAAAGCAGCATTCTCTTACAGGGTTTACTCCCTGCAAACTGACCCCAGGCACCCTGTATAAACAGGAATTAAATACGCTCTGGGCTAAGGGAGCTTGTTCCAAGTTTTATAGGATTGCCATATTCCAAAGTGTACAGCATGCAATAGATGTCTGGGGGCAAGAGCTGTGCTCTGGTGTCTGACCTGAGTCCCACAGCTCTTTCTGCCCAGGGATTGCACATGGGTGTGTGAAAACATCAGCCACCTTTCCAGCTTCCAGCAAATCTGCCTGAAGATGCTGGCTATGCATCCCTGAAGTGTCCTGCTGACCAGGTTGAATTGACAGTTCCTGTCTTAGATAAAAGATAAATTTCTAATCATAGTCACACAGTATCAAACTTCTAGAAGGTTACACAGATGAGATTGAGTACTTTTAATTTGATGAGATGTTCTTCAGATCATCACGTCCTCATCAAAAAGCCAGGAAACATTATACTGTCATTCATTCATCAACAGGTTGTGATGGAAACAATAGCAAATATCTTGATTATAATTTCCTTGCTGCTTTCAAATTTGCTGCCATATACTACGCGAAGAACACACTCATTAAATCAGCTAATTAGTTGCAAGCAACCTTTGATCTTTGCTAAAGATTAAAAATACACTTGTTAATGAAAACTGTCTTGAATACAGTTTTTTGGAGTGATTCAGAATATCTAAAAGAAGAGCATTATGTTATCAAATTTACTGTGGAGACTGAATTTACGCACTTTTAACTCTACTATGACCTATATTAAAGACAGACTGATAACCATTGCCATGGTAACCAAAAAGCTTGAAGGATCTTATAAGTTTTCACATCAGAATTTCAAAATAAAAACTTTATGCTTTCCTTTTATTCTAAAAAGTCAATCAGCTCTAAGGAAATAATCATTTTATATATGTATATATATTTATAAATATAGAAAAAGAAGCATGAAAGTGTCTTGCAAAATTAATTATATCCATATATTTAATGCTAAAGTAGGTAGCTAGGTAAATTCTTCTTTGCAAGAAATCTATATTTTGTAATAAAATTAGAAAATTTATTCTCTTAGTCCAGTAGGAAGGTATTTATAGTTAACTCAAAGCCATCTCCCACTACTGGTCTCAAGCTGTTAATAACACATACATTAGACATGACTTAAATGGTTGTACTGTTTGTCAGCAATTATATCAGCAGGTTGTTGGGTTTTTTGTATTATCACAAATCATTTAGGCATTCAGCACAAAACCAAACAGGATGAAGATGTATGTCTTTGCTGCAAACACTTGGATTCCCATCACTTTGCGGCTTAATGTGACTCCAGTTGCAAAGAAGAAAATTTCAATTATTTGATGTAAAGTTGGTTAGCTCTATAAATCGTGAAATTCATTCTTTAACATTTCCTCTTGCAGCAATTTCAGACTTTCAGCTATGATAAATAAAGGAATAGGCTGGTTGCAGCCTCTATTTAACTTCAGACAATGTGTAAGCCATAGATATAAATTCAAAAATTCTTTTCTCCTCCATGCATTGTTCTAATATATATTCTGGAATTCACAAAGGTAATCTTTTTATAAAATCAGCAAAGGAACATATATTACTTATAAACCTGAGCATTTTTGCTAAAACCAACCTTGCATTTGTTATTTATCATGCTTACAGCTATAATAATATACCTCCTATTAAGTATCTGGAATGTATTGTAAGCATTATATTTATATCCCATATAACATTATCTATACTTACAAGTATATATTCTTAAATGTGATATATTTTGTTTCAATAGTTTAAGCATCAAGGCATAATAATATCTATTAAAGTCCAAATGAATACATTGAATAAAAATTTCAGTGTCATGAAATGGTTAAAGATTATCACGTCAAATACCCACAGAATGTATTGTTATTATGCCTAGGTAAACAAGCTGAATTGAAAAACTTACGGAATTTCCCTTGAATGACCAACCAATGTTCCAAATACTTGAATAGAATTTAAAAAAAAAAATTCCTCATATTTTTAGTTCTTCCCCATTCCACTTCTTGTTCCGCTCTAGTGAAAAGTCAGGGGAAAATCGTTCTTCAAGTATTTCCACAGTCACGATAAAAATGTGGTGGTTTAGAATAATATCCAATAAACATCCAACAAATATTTTAGATTTCTATTGAATCAGAATGATATCTGAACTCCATGCAAAGCACCATAGTGATAACTTCTATACATGCAATGACTTCTAGAATGCAGATGAGTACAGACAGTTTACTTTCTTTTTTTCAAAGTCAACGGTGTTTAAAAATGTTGATAAAGGCAAAAATCATTTAACAGCTCTGTTCCTGTACTTCAAGTTCTTCATACAGGTTAAAAATAAGAGCTGTTTCAACGAGATGGGTTTGATGACTTTTTAGATAAGCATTTGAACACTCATGCTCTAAAATGATGTGGTAAAAAGTGCGATGAAATGCTGAAGTATTAAGAAATTATGAGTAATTTAAAGAGTAATAGGCTGAAATCACACCATCATATACGGCAATTATATCTAGAGATTTCCTGTATTTTGCTTATGAAAAACTATGCGTAGCATGAGGAGTCCAATATATATCGACTGCCTGTGTATTCACTATCATATATGAAAGAAGAATTGAGAAGCTTTTAAAAATATGACCATCTATCATTTTCTGCTAGAAACCCACAGAGATTTCTCTCCATAGCCAACATTGAGGATTAACCAGCTCTTGGCCCTCAGTAAAAGTCTCCCAGCTACCAAATCCTGATTGCCAAAGAAACCCCGGTCCACCTAACAATATGATTTTCCAGGGACTGTCTTCACATTGGACAAGGCATGTAGAACTTTTTTTCTAAACTTGATGCTTTCTTTTGTCTTGAATACATCTGACTGTGCGAGAAGGGTCAGTGCTTAGCATGGACGCTTAACCATGATGTCAGTGTTTAAGGCCTATTTTTAGGTATAGGAACACCGGAACCAAACACAGAAATGAAAATTGGCCCTTAAGAGTCCTTCTTTCTCAGGTTATTCAAATTATGTGTTCACATACAGGCTGACTCAGAAAGACACACATGAAAGATGAGGGCTGACATAAACAAAGAGCTTTCTTTAATCTGGGGAGAGGTTACAAATACATAAAAAACAAAAGGTAACATTTTCAGAAATGGCTGGACCCCAATGAAGTACTGAAAGCTGTATTTTAAGAATGGTAGGATTCATCAGAGTATATCTTCTGAAGTCAATATATGCTTATCTTGTTCAGAAAAGCAAAATATCCCTCAGTGGCTCAACACACACTCAGTGTGTTCATGTACTGTTGCTCTTTGTAAGTACTCTGCTAATTACCTAAAGATTCTGAAGTATTTTAAGTGCTATAAAAGAGCCAATTACCAGCATAGTTGTATTATTACATTATGGAGCACTTAAAATCCACATGTATTTTTAATACTTAATATCCACGTCTTTCTTCATTTAAAATTATTTAGTGGGTTTAATTTCTTATTTGCAATAGAATGGCAGAAAGTTGATGTCCCTCTGAAAACCAGTGAACCGGGTTCTGTTCACAAACCTAATGATCTTTTCCCAGGATTTTTGTTTAATGAATTTGTTGTAACAGAGGTATTTGAAGGGGAGTGATATCCGTCTCTACTATGTGCTTTATAAGGCTTAAATCATTAGTTATATTTGAAATTTTATATCATAATAATGTTAATAATAAGAGGAAAGATACATCGACCTGTTTGAAGCATAATACATTGAGTAAGTCATAACAAGTCTAGCAAGTGATTATAGGCAAGAGATAAAAGAGGGTATTCTGGTTCTAAATTCAATCCTGCTAGAAGCAAATTTCACACATACTCCAATCATCACAAAAACATGAGTTATTAATTATTTTTCACTATAAATCTCAATGTAATCCATGTCAATGCACTGGCATCTTTTCTCTTAGCAAAATACCACTGCGCTTACACTCCTGAAGGTGTGAAACCATCTTTGACCGCATGATTTGTTGTATCTGAACTGAGGCAAGACACATGTACCGAAGCATTTAAAAATCAGATGTTTTGCACTTATTGTGATGCTACTATCAGAATTGCCTAACCCAGATGAAGGCACAGGACTGTGTGTGACTAGACAGAGCGTACAAAGATAAAGCAGTAGGAGCTTTTGTCCAACCCAAAGTAAACATGATATTTTGTGACTGTCATCACATGCACCAAACAGTTGCAGTCAATGAAGTCCATGGGACTAACTTTCAATGGAGAGACCAGGCTACATAAAACCCCCAAATGCCCCACCAAACCAAAACTTGCTTTTACTCTATTGCTTTTCAATTTTAATCCTATTTTGAAACTAGTTCTACTCATGAGAATTGCCCATCAGAGGTCGACTGAACATCATTAGAATTAGAAACATCAATCCTATTTTTAGATTTTCATCAATGTTATCAATCCACAAAGCCATTATGCGGCTTTGAAGAAGCATCCTGCTTTGAAAAACACAAAAAATTGAAAACATGATGATAGTCAAAATTATGGCCATTTCTACTTTTAACTTCACAACTCTCTTCTAAGGAACTCTTCTAGTACAGTCACAGTAATTGGTGGTCGCAGGTGTTGTTAGCACACAATCCACCTTGTTGTGAACACCCTGCAGCAGATTTCTGTGTGTTATCTACAGAGATGATTAAGTTGAGATTTTTCATTCTTTCTGTTAGAATGCCCAGCACATATGTAAAACCAAACAGGCTCAAACAGAAGGAGAACCAAAGGGTTTTTCTATTGCTTGAACCTTTTTGATTGTTCACCAGATCTACAGAGAAAAACACACAAAGCTGGCTTTTCTGTGCAGAAGGACCACTGGGACATAAGGCAGCCATCACACCCGCAGGATGAGCACTTACAGCAATGCTGCTTCCACTTCCTTCTGGGTACTCTCATAACTTTCAGTCTTCCTGTTCTGATGCCCCAGAAATTTATTTTTTCACAGTGTAAAAGGACTTACTCTAAAGGATTCAGATATGTACTTTGAAACACAGCTAGCTGCTGAGCCATCCTCTCTGACTTTGGAAAGCTAGATATAAAATCTTCCTTAAAGGGGGTTGCTCACTACATGAACAGTTCATTATCCCCCTCACCACTAAAAGTAAAATTACACTCCACAACATGTCTACATTTTTTAACAGTTTGAAGGCATAATTAATGTCCATTCAGAAGAAGGAAACACAGACAGTTACAAAAACTATGAAATATTCAAATGTTGACTTTCAGCCTCTAAATGAAACACGTATTATTTTTCAATAAAGTTTCAGTGCAAGACTGCAATTTGTACTGAGGAAGGGCATCTAACAATAATAATCCCTACTCAGTGAAACTACAGGTGAAGGTGTTTTGATAGAGTCTGTAAGCCATTTCCTGTTTCCTACTTACATGGCCAAATCACTCCTACCTAAGGAAAGCCTTCTCTGAAAACTTAGAAGGATGGCTACAAAGATAATTTTTCCCATGTTATTTCTCACTAATCAAGTGATGGCCTGTGGAACAGCTATTTTAAAGCATAGTATGTTCTTAATTGAAAAGAACCAAATAACCTACTTTTGTATTTTGGGGCGTTTTTTAAGTTGCTAGAGATCAGGGAAAGTTGTATAGTATAACTACAATCTTTGTACAGCTGTGGTTTACATCGAAGGGTAGTGCATTAGAAATATATCTAATTAAACATTTTTGCTTATTAAAGTGGGCTTTTTTTTTGTTTTGCATAAAATTTGCTTAGTTGCTCAAAAATTAGTTGGCATTTCATTTAGAAGTTGTGAATTATTTGGCACAATGATATATAAACTGTAACAAATAATTTGGAAGTGAAAGGTAAAAGCTTTATACAGCAGCACTGATGGATCTTTTTTGTGGAAAAGTAATACTAAAAATTGGATATACAGCTATTTTATATATCTCTGACAAATTAATATTTTCTTTCTTACTGCTTACAGTAGGAGATTGTGTCATGAACCAGATATCGTGTTTGCTAAAAGCCTATATAAATTGTCAGTTTGTGTATCATAGAGGCAATTGCCTGCCATGCCAAATTCTCAGTAAATCAAATGAAGTATTTTTAAATTGCAGTATTCGTCTTGTGGAAATTTTGTAAAAAATAAACAGTAATTTCTGAATTGCATTTCTAGCTCTCTGATGCTTTTGCTGTTCCACTTGTATTGGAGCTGTTGATTCCAAATGTGAAATTATAGAGTCTGGAGATGCAGAATACTACTTGTGAAGTTCATCACAAAGCAGATATTTCAGCAGTATCAGTGTCCCGTTAGTTGCTTGTCAGTGGCAGCTATTCTTGAGTAAATGTAACGCTGCAAGACCATTAAGAAAGTAAAAGGAGAAATTCTATGCTGCAGTTTTACTGATAGAGGGAAAAATGTCTGCCTGCAAGACAGATATAATGGCAATATTACTTTTATCTGTCATTCGTGTCTGATATAATATTTTTTTTTTTTTTTTAATTCAGGAACTTGTTGAATGCTGCGTTTTGTTTTGATTACACCCCTTAAGCAAATATAGTTAATTCCAAATTTTGAGTAATTGAAGACAAATACCAAAAAAAAAAAAAAAAAGGAGTTTACAGTGGACAAATTCATTAATAAAACTTTCACTAATATTATTCTGGACAATACTGTGTTGTTAGTTATGATTTTACTTCCTATTAATGAATGAAAAGAAGGGACTGTCCCCATTACCACAAAACCTAAGACTGAATAAGCTGCATGACTGAAGTGAGTGGTAGAAAGATTAAAGATGAACAATAAGCAAGCAGTACAACACGGTGAGATGGCAGAAAAACTGTTTTTGAAGGACTCCCACAATTGAATGCTCTCTCTGAGACACATGTAAAGGATATTTATTCATGCTCTAACTTTAAAAATTCAAATACATCTTGCAAATGTGGGCTAAGTTTAGGTATACAATTTTACTCTATGTGTGACCCTATCATACCTGGACTTTGTTACAATCTGTATGCAGACCTGCAGTATACCTGCAGTAGAGGTGATGAACCAGGAATGATGAAAGTCATGACTTTAGTCAGCTACTTCTGACACATTTTTCAGAAATTTGCCCAGGTTGATCCCATGGAATTTTGTACCATCTTACATTTTTTTTTTCCTCATCTCTGTCAATATGAAAAAGAATGAGCCTGCCCAGAACAATTATTATAATAGCAACAGAAAAATCTCTCAAGTGTGATGGTACATTGGAAATTCAGCAAAAAGTAATCACTATGTGTGCACATCTATATATTTATGCATGTTACTTTGCCCCATGGACTTATATTTTATTTTGCAAACCAAAACATAACTCTAATTTTAATTTCTGAATTCACTGCAGTATTATAAATTATTACAGAAACTATATAATAGAATTTTATAAATGCTATTAGTTCTCTCTAGCCTTTTTAGCATCTGTAGCTTGTTCCTTCAATCCTCTCCTGATGAAGTCTTGCTGAGGAATTCAGGGCAAAAGAGTGACTCATTTCAAAAGTGGAAGTGATAAACAAGGGACATCATGCTCTCTTCTCTTGCTGCAGCGAAACAATAAAATTTTATGCTAGTAATTGATGGTGGTAGTGTGGCAAAAGTTTACTACATAAAGAGCTTATTTTCATAGTAAAATTTTTAATTGTAGTTTATCTAGATTAAAACTATGTTGTAAAGTTTGCCAGCTCATCTACCATAAAACAACCTTCAGTAAGTGTTGCAGGACATGATCTCTGGACAATCTTTTTCTGAAGAATGCATAAAACCCCCAATCCATTCCAAGTCATATTACTGCTTCATTTATAAAATCCCACAGCCGTGTCAAACTGTAATCAACTTTACTGTGATGTGCTGCTATTAACAAAGCTAGTATTGCCTGCTTTCTTTGCTTCATCCCTGAAGTCAGCTACACCATCATGATACTTAAGTGCAGCTCAGAGTTCAACACAGCTTTCCATTCAGGTTAAAGGAGTTGCAAGATGTGAATGTAACCAAAATGGAAATCCATGGGAAAAAAAAAACAAAAAAAAAAAAAAACAAAAACAACCCGTAATTTAATAGTGTTTCTCTCTTACAGCTAATGTTACCAAGTTTTCTGGGTTGTTTCAAAATAATTTTACCTCAAATTTAAAGATCGTAATTCAGTAAAAAGAGGAGCAGCAGAGGCTGAAAAGAGCCGTGGAGAGAGAAAACCAAAGACTGAGAGGTCTCCTCTTCAGTCCATAGAACCTGCTAAATCCTATTGGAGGACAGCTGGGGACATAAAAGGAAAAATGTCAGGTGGGGAGAGACAGAGAAACTCTCCCACAGTAAAGAGGATATACTTAATTTCTAACCAGTATAATTTTCATTTAGGCAATATTAAGTCTTTTAAAGAAATAATGTTTTTGAAGCCCTGGGAACACAGGGAGTATATGAAAATGTAAAAGAAAAGTTTGTTTTCAAATAAAATTACTTCACAACATAAAATTCATCTGCTTCTGACAGTTTATGGCACTCATTTTGTGGATCTGCACCTCAGCCCTGTTGTTAAACTGTGGAAAAAGAAAATGTAGTGGGAACTTTCTGTTCCAATGGACTGACTGAAATCACAAGAACTCGTGTTCTCTTTCTGCAGATGCTGTAAGTTGAAGGAAATCTCCATCTGTATATTTCCAAAAGAATCCAACTTAAACTACGTTTATTTTCAGAATGTAGGCATACACTACGGGACTGACAGCACCCGATAGGTGGTTCTCCTCTGTTTATTAGCTCCTAAAAGTAAGCAAAATATAAAGGTAAGTTAACTCACATTATTCACTGGTACCTAGAGATGAAGTGGCACTTTGATTAAATTCTGTGTTGCAGTTTGAAAATAGAAAAATCAGAGAGTTTGTGCCAAAACCAGCAGTGTGATGTGTCCTGCAGGGCCCCTCATTAAGGTATTGACAGAAGTTATGTTGAGATAATGAGGATGCACACCCCCCAGCAGTATCAGTGACTGCCCACATGCTAGCTTCTGTGTTAACCGTCAGGGAAGAAAGATACATGCAAATACAGTGCTATAGCTTCTCTTTGTAATGTCAATAAGCTTTCAATTCATTTGTAGATGGGAAATAAATTATACTGGTACAAACTATCTGATAAAATTAAAATAATCAAGCACAGTATCAAGATTTATATAAACTCCAGTGACATGCAAAAGCAAGCAAAAAGCAATATCTTTTTCCTCTTAGGAATCAAAGAACATTAAATAAAGTTTTATATGATTTGTTAGTAATTTTTTTTTTAAAAGAACATGAGATGCCCTGAATTCTGCATTTTGCGAGTACTTTAGTTAAACAAAAAACCCTCTTTCTTCAATAAAAATTACTTAAATAACTTTGCATAGTCTATGACACTATGGACAAAAGTAGTGACTCTCTGTTTCCACTTACACAACTCATTCTATGTGTGTTTGAAGCTCTGATGCCATAAATAAACAAACATGTCATATAATCACACAGTTTATCCTAAGATACAGCATTTGAGGTTGAAAGCTGCATTACCTCCTCTTTGTAATGGCAACATGGACTAAATACACAATTATGATGAGTGGATAAACAAATGTCCCAGAATTGTTAAATTTATTTTTTTACGGAAAACTTCTTAATTTTCCTTTTTGATGGTATCACTGCAGGGTAGAATTTAAATATGTCTCTATTCCTTCACATGCTTTAGATTTTTTCCCACTTAATCTAAACAATGTCTTTTCTCAATTTTCAAGTAGCTTTCTACTAATAACTGCTTTATGGCTTTCCCTTTTAGCTCATAAGCAGTTCCATCCATGAAATGAAGGAAATGGAGATGCTGTGCAGCCCAATATTCATATTAGTCATGAAGAAAGTGGGAGTATGAGAAGGATTCCAGGCACTGTGATGGGAATATCTGATGTGGGCTGGAGTATAACAGGATCCCAAACCTTGTCATGTTAATAACTGGATACCACTTGTAGCAGCACCTCTGAGAGACAGTGAGACTTAGTTTAAATTGAAGGAAGTTTTGCACCTCAATCCTGGTGAAATTGCTATTGACAAACACTTTAATGTGTATTGTCGACCTTGGTTGATAACTATAAAATATTTAAATATTTTAGGAATAACTAAATGACATTTAATAGCTTAAAAGCAATTGGGAGCCCATTGGTCTTTCCTATGTTATTGATTTTTTGTTTTTTCAGCAAAAAATAGTTTTACATGAATAAGGAGCTTAGGAAAAATTCTACCAGGTACTATTTTTCCCATACGGATTTCTTTAAAATGCTTGCCTTAAGTAAGATTGAAACTACTGATACGTGATTTAAAACAAATTATGTTTTATTATGTTTTTTTCTTTAAATATAATGTAAAACTACTGAGGATATTTGCAATCCACATAAAGCAGAAATAAATGTTAAATCTTCCCTAAGAAGTCATTATGCACTGAATGGGTTTTCATGAACCATTTGAACATTAGTCAGTTATTGTAAAATTACTCAAATGTATGTTCAAAATTTCTTAATCACCTTATTTTAAAGACCTATTTCTTACTGTCAGAACCGATGGATTTATATTTTCTGACTAAATGTAGAGTTACACTTTATTGTTCAATAACAATAAATTTTTTGCTGAATGTGAAGACAATTGCTGCGTGCAAGAATTATGCACTTCTGTAGTGTACGCAATATGAAAGTGATGAGAGACATCAGTTGTTTTAGTCTGTTTATAATCAGCTTCCATTGTAGTACTTCACCATTCTCATCTGTTTTCTACTTAAAATATTCACTGAAACAGACACATCAGGACACGCATCTCAGGATGAATAGAAGTGTTCAAATTGAAACAAAAGCTTCATTTTGATATTTTGGAAAAGAGCAAAACCTTCCAGGAGACTTAATCAATATTAACAATGATATGGAAATCAAATAGATGAGAGTTATGGATTGAAGGATACAGCAGAGTAAAAAGAATATTTGTCTTTCAGTATGAGCTGCAGGTATGGAATACACTCAGGTGCTGCAAATAATAACATCGATTTACATTTGTTTGGATGAACTAATGGAA
Organism: Dasyornis broadbenti; assembly: GCA_013397935.1. Classification (NCBI taxonomy): domain Eukaryota; kingdom Metazoa; phylum Chordata; class Aves; order Passeriformes; family Dasyornithidae; genus Dasyornis; species Dasyornis broadbenti. Next base: position 1,642,692 of record VZRN01005540.1, read on the forward strand.
ATTCCGATCAAGGTACTGATATTGCCATCTTCTCTTCGACAATACAGCTTTATGTGTTTTGAGAAGGCCTGATAAAAGGCCAATAAAACTGATTGCATAATCAGAGCCAAAGATAAACTATAAAATCTTTGTAGTTATATAATTAAATGGGAAAATTTCCTTTTGTTAGACTAATTGCTGAAAAACTCCACTGTTTTTTACAATCTTACAAAGGCTGAGTTCATCATATGTGTTGTAATTTCTAAATGATAACAAATAAAACTGACAAACTCCTCTTTTTTTATAGTATTCATAGCAAATCTATCGCTATAGAAATTGGGAAGAACACTCACAAGTCACATTCTCTGACACAAGGAAATAAGGTATCACATAAAAGATTAAATACCAAAACAAACAAAACAAAACAACAACAAAAACCCGAACAAAAGCAAAAGCAAAATCAAAACAACAACAACAAAAAAAAAACCTCCACAAAACAAACAAACAAGTAAGCAAACTAGACCAAAAAAAAACCCAGAAGACTTGGAGATGATTATGGTTAAAAAATTGAGCAAAAATAATTGATACTTTGGTAGAACTAGTTTATGACATATCATCTTCACTTCACAAAAATGCTGTAGAAAAGTTAAGCACAAAGACCAGCAAGCCAATGTGACAAAAGAGCTGATGAATGAAGTTGACATATTACATATCATCAGTTTTTAGGTCCTTTCAAATTTTTAGTTTGTGTGTGAACGAATGTCTCGATGCAGGCTAGAAAAAACTAAATTAGAAAGAACAGAAGAGACTTAATTCTTTATGAAAATTCTGACCCAATCAATTAAGCCAAATCAAGACTTTCTGCTTTGATCATGGAGCCTTTCTTTTTGACCTGAATAAAGTAAATTTAGTGGAACAAACAAAAAGAGAAAGCTACACAAAATCAAGCTAAAAGAAAAGTTAAAATACATGTACAAGATAAATTATTCTTGCCTTTATTAATATAATATTTTAATGCTAATATAGGTTTACTGTCAAAAGCTTGACTAATTCATTGGATTCACAATACAAGTGTTTCTTTGTTTCATTTTAGTCATGATGGAAGTGCTCGGAAGTTGTTACATGCATTTGCGCATGATTTTCTTAAATGAAAAGCCACCGTCTTGGAGGATAGATTGCTCTGCATTTTAAAGATTACACTGTTATACATTCACACACACATAGTCACCGTTCCCATTACACTTGCTGCAATGCTCTGATGATTAAGAGCATGGAGACCTCATCTGCATATATTTCTGATTTGTTTGGTACAATCAAATATTCCTCTGCTGTATTGTCCTACGCTGAAATACACCAAAACAGCATGGAAATAACCAGCAACAAGAAAGCATTGCCATTTGGATAATTCCCAGCCTGCAGTTTTCAGAATGTTTCTTTTAGTGTTTACCACATCTGAGTATTCACCAGACATCGTTGGGTTTTGTCCAATCTTGTATACAATATGTGGATTTGCTACCACAGTTTCATAATCTGGAAAAACATATTTTGCATGAAAAAAAATGGTTGATGTCTTTCAGCCTACATGCACTGCTACCAGAACTCAGTATTACTGAACATTCCTATATTTTAATGGCACGCCTTGTTCCTATAAGATAATAAGGATGAAAACTCTGAGAGTTACCCCAAAAGGTGGAGATTGCATTTACACATTTAAACTATGACAGCCTGCAAGAAAATGAAAAGTGGATTGCAATACACATTCCTGCATGAAAAAGACACAAAGCTAAGCTAAAGAGGTAAAAAGCAATGGAGAGACATCATACAAAATTATAATAAAATAAAAAACCTGAAAAAAATTCTTCTGTTCTTCCATTACCTCATAGGTTGAGAGATAATTGCATGAAAAATACCTAGGATTGACCAAAATTATTTTGTCTGGAACTCAAATTGTATAATAAAGTTTTCTTAAAAATAACAGGAAAATCAAGACTAAGAACAAGATCAAGAATATTTTCTTCACACTTGGAGATTTAAGTAGACAATAGTTTAATAGTATCAAATACCACTTATATGCAATTTGATACCAAATACCTTTTGGCAGGTAATATATCATGTTTTCTAAAATAAGAAGCAATATGAAAATGCTGAGATTTAAGTAATTAGATTTTGACCAGAATAAAAACATTTTGTGCGTTGCCTTTGAATGCAGTATGTTTATTCCATTTTCTTAATCAAGTATTCTCCCTGGACCTAAAGGAATAATAGTATAATATTTTAGATTTCTCACATGGAAATGTTTTTATCACACACATATTGATGATATATTAGAAATGTGATCTATGATTTCCTTAGACTGGCATTGGAATTAAAAATTATATGGATACAATCAGATACAACTAATTTATAGACTGTACATCATATCATTCTGTGATATTCTCATGAACACAATTATAACACAAAAAAATACCTCACATGAATAATGTGAGGTGCTCACATCTCCCCAGGGTGTGTCCAATAAGACCAAATTTCTACCTTGGCAGGGTGGTAAGACCAGCGTGTGCTACAGGACTCAGCCATTTAATCTCTCCTGCTGATTCATGTAGAGGAAGAGATTTTGTATTTGTTTAGAACTTTTAATCTTTTTTGCTTTGTATCTGTGCATCTTGGAAACCTGTATTACCGAAGAGAACCAGTAACAAAATACAAATTAAAAAATACAAATTAAAAGCAAAAACCAAACAGCACATTTTAAGTGGACTAACTAGAGCAGTTATAAATTCATATTGTCTAATTCATTCTCCTTTAAAGAAGTTTCAGTTGCTTGTTGGTTGGGTTGGGTTTTTCCCTTCCTTTAATTTGATAAGTATTGATACACAGTCCCAGACCTTATTTATAATTAGATTGATTAGTCCAGTTCAATAGCTGGATTTTGAACTCATCTCTTGGAGTTGCCTTAATGTATTTATGATTTTTAAAATCTATCTCACTTTTCACAGCTGGAGCAATGCTGATTAGATGTGCCCTGGACATTAGAATTCTCCTGAGAATTCTCTCAGCCCAGTTTTTCATGGGCAGAACTCTAAGCCCCTACATTTAGGCATGTTTAAGTACTCTGTATTTTGAAGTATCTCATCTCAGGAGAGACAAATATAAAGTGGCATGAAAATAAGATTCTTATTCAATAGTATCTGGAACATGTCTGTTTCTCTTCCTCAGGTCTGTGATCACAGGACATAAAATATAAAGGTGTTCACTCCTAACTAATCAGAACAAAATAAATAGAATCAGGCTATTTTTGCCAATTTCATGCTTTAGTCTCTGAAAATAAAATTCTTTGTACATAATACAAAAGTCATGGAAAACCAAACCAAAGCATTTGTCTGTCATAAATGTAAAGTCATAAATGAAAGACAGGATTTAATACAGGAAGAGCAGCATAAAACTTATATGGATTTAATTTCTCCATTTGAATGTTGTATTTACCAAGTATCTGCTATGCAGAAATACCAAAATTAATCTTTTTCAATGGAATGCAGGATGAGTGTCTCTTAAATAATAATTTATTTGGAAATATATGAAAAGGAATTAGGATTTAAGGCGGTATACACAAAATGCTCCAAACAAAGATTTCTGGATAATTAAAGAGAATAGAAACGTTACTGAGGTAAATGTAAATCAGCAAATGTACTGATTTTTGCACTATGAAACAGTGGAATTTTCCCATTGTATAAATCTCACAATTTTTTTACAAGAACAGAAACTTTTCAAGTTCTAGCCTAATTTATCTTGTAATAATTATCCTTTGCTCTTGGTAAATAACAACCACAAAATTTTCCAACAAAGTAGTGACATTGCTATGTCCTCAGGGGAAGCCCACAATACTTTCAGACACTTTGATTTTATGGATCTTGCTGAAAAGTTAGTTATACGCCTGTAGATAACCACAGCAACAACGAATATGTTAATCTAGCTAACAGGTTCAAAGTTAAAAAACTGTCCTCAGAAAAGAAATTTTACCCTTAAACCACTAGCTTGATGTTTTATAGGAATAAGCTCATTAGGAAAATATTTATATTGAAATGAGAACAACATATGAATGTGCATTCAAAAGATAAAAGTACTCAAAAAAGTAATTGTATAGGATGTTAAAAAATAACTGCAAACTCACTAATGTTGTTTCTCTAGAAAGTAAAGCTAAAATACAATAAAGAAGAAAATGTACAATGTTATGTTTACAGTTTAGAGCATTCAGAAAGTAACTTTAAATGACTTCCAGTGTTTCTGCTCCTCAGTCTTCCAGTTTCCTTGCAGTAAACATTGTGGAATGAATGGCTCATCTCTCCTTCACGTTTCTTATTGATTCATTAGCACTAAATGTGAATGGTTGTGACAAAGTAGCAGTTAAATACTAATTTACAAGGACACAAACAGCATTTTATGTAGTAGAAAGACACTAATAGGATAGATGCTGGTTTGCTCAAGTCATTTCCCTATTACTGTACTTAGATAAAACATGTCCATACTGTACAAAATTTACATAATTGCTACAATGGGTTCCTAAGTTCAGAAAGCATTTTCCCAGGTCTCTTGTCTGTCTAATGTAAATTTCAATAAATATTTTTTGGCTCTCCTTGGGCAAGTCCCTTTTCTAGTAAACAAAAAACCAAAAAACAAACAAACAAACAGAAAACAACAAAACCAACCAACCAACCAAACAAAAAAAACCCGATAAAACCAACCAAGCAACTAAACAAACAAGATAAAAACCCTCACCAAAATCACAAGATATAAAAAAATAGTTTCCACCCTGTAAACTTAACCATACCGGTATTAAAGATACAAGAAAGAGAGGCAAACAAGAAAGGTATCACCACTTTTTATTACACAACACTGTTGATCTGCAGGATCTGAAACACGGACCAGATAAACTACCATGATTTCTCACTGTCATAGACAAAAGAAGTCACTGGAACATATTCTCATCTCTGTGTACAGTTGGAGGAAACTGGGAAAAGAATGAGAAAAAGATACAAATTTCTACAGATACGCTGCAGGCTGTTGAAAGAGGGAAGGGCAACAGGGGAAGAGCTGTGGTGGCACTGGGTCATTATTTCCTTCCTCAAGGGTCCTTCTCTCACACATCATTTGTTAAAAATAAAGAAAGGTTATCAAAGACTTATTAAGGATAAATAGCAATCACTGTTTTGATAAAACCCAAACATCTCTAATGCTTTCTAAAAATTAATCGCTGTTCTTTCATTTCTTAAAAGAAAAAAGATACAAAGGTCCTTTTTTTGGTGATTGTTAAGAATATTTCCATTTTGAGCAGGTTCATAACCGTGAGATTAATTCTACTCAAAGGGATATACTGAGTCCTGTACACATTTTTTTTCCCTAGTAATTAAAAGCAACAACCAAACAACACAGAATTATCCCATGAAAAGAAGGATCTGCAAAGGAACCAATCCTCCCCTTAGAGTAAAAATCTAAAAACCCTGATTTAAAAACAAAAAAAAAAGATAAATCTCAAAATGATGTAGATGATTTTACAGTAGACTGAAAAATTCAGAGTTTGTCCAACCATCCAAAGATCCATGAAGCTTCCCTTTGTTTAGCAGAGATTTGTATACTTAAATTGAACTTAATGGAATAATTTTTCATAGATAATTGACAACGTGAGACTAACAAGAGGTGAACTGAGAGGAAAAAACCATTTCCTATCAGGCCCAAGCCATAAAGAGCAAAAGCAGCTCTTTATGGTGCTGCATGCACAGGAAAGGCTCCCACGGTCCACTCCTCAAGCGCAGAACATGGAGGAGGCTACATTTGTTTATGTTCCCTGACATTAAAGAGGATCAAAAGAAGGGCATGAAACATCTGTGAAAGTACACAGAGTTGGCAGGAGGGCAGCAGCACACCAGCATGTATGTCTGCAAGGCTGGAGGGCAGGAAATATTATCACCATTTGTGGGACATTGCACGGAGCACCGGGAACTGGGGGCAGGTGAGACTGGGAAGGCAGTGGTGGAGCGTGGGGTACCCACAGGTGGTCAAAAGCACGGGGAAATGCTGTGAAAGAGAAGTTCAGGGAGGATGCAGGGGTGAAGGGGACAGAAAGGGCAACCTAAGAAATGGAAAAGGAGGAGGCAGATATAAAATTAAAAATGACAGTTCTGGTCTGTAACAAGTTCAGTGCTGCCTGCATGGTTTGCACAGCCCCCAGCTATAGATGATTGAACAGTGTGACAGCACTGGGAAGTCATCACCAGTATTTTCTCCATATGGCACCTCAGTGCAGAGCTATCACTACAACACTTTTAGCCCACCACAATCAGAAAATGGTTTAATAGCAAATACTCGAAACAGAATCAGATATTGTTATCCTACGACCGGGGAACTTCACAAATCAATATTCCCTTATCTCACACATGAGGTATTTTCACTTTGTAGGTAAAGATTAATGTGCAGAAACTTTAATTCATGTACCCAATGTGGTACAGGATGCTTTTGGCAATACTGGAAAGCGAGATATGTCACATGGCTAGGCTGGTATCCTAACAAACCTTTAGAACAAATGCAGCACAAATTCAATTAAGCAGTCACTAATATACTTGTATTTTCCCTCCATGATATTCACTGTACTTTCTTTATTTAAGCCACGCCATGTAAAGCATGTGTAAATGAAAATCTGAAATGGAAATTTGTCAAGCAAATTTTGAGGGAAGAAAAGGAAAAAAAATAAAGATGTACTCTTATGCTTATACTTAAGTTGACCTTATTGTTTTTATGTCAGAAAAAAATCCGTAACTAGGAATTTTCTGACAACACATTTTATAATGAAGCTGTTGTTGGAAAACACTTTTCCTATCAAATGTCTCATAATGAGCTCTGCAGCCAGAAACAAGCACAAATTTGGCACCAACCAAAGATACCAGAAATGCTGTTTGGACAGCTAGTAGATTTTACTAGCAGATGATTTAAAAAAAAACAAAAAACAAAAAAACCAAAAAACAAACAAACAAAACTAAAAAAGGGAAAAAAAACCAAAACAAACCAAGACAAAAAAATTACAACATCGAAAACAGACTGAAAAATTCTGATGGTCCCTAGAATTCATTACCATGTCCTTCTGTCACAAACATGGGCAGAAAAGACCTGTGCCTCCCTCCAGCTGCAGGGCTGGATGCAAACAGTGCTCTGCACCTATGCAGCTCACGGAACTGTGCGAAGAAAAGGTGGACTGGGGATACGAAGTGACATCAGCAGGCAGAATAAGATGACAGAAGGAAAAGGATCTTGCTGTCACATTGAATCAGGATTAAACTGTGCCATATGGTAACTGCACAAGAGATGTTATACCCTTTTGGCATAGACCCTGGATACAGAATTGGAGAGTCTGTGTTTAGTCACTAGTCCCTGCTCTGCATCAGGGTAAGAGAACTGGGTTGGAAAATAATAACTAGCAGAAGTATTAATATTGAAATATACTCTTTAATCACTTGTCAGAAAAGCCTCTTTCAAAAAAAGATGTCTATTTCTTTTTCTGTTTCAGCTGAGAAAAATTTTACTATTGGATTCTCCCAGCCATCCTACATCATTAGGGCTTGAAAAAAGTCATCTTTTGCTCTGTTTTCCCCAGGGGAATGTCCATACCAAGACAGTTTTTGCGGGCAGAACATCACTGCACCTGAGACTCTTGACATGAGGCACAGCTGGGTGGCTGAACCCAGCTTTCAAGAAGTGGCTGGCAGAGTGGATCTCAGGCTAATGCAGGAAAGATCTAGTAAGATGAGAAGTGAACTAAGCCAAAATTTCACTGGAAAGCCTGGTTCCTCCATCTGTCTTCTGCTTAACTGCAGCTCTACTTTCATGATCACTTCAGTAATTACGGACTTTCCTTTAAGAAGTAACTCCAGGCATTTTAGTGGCATTAACTTTCTAGCAAGCTTATCTTATTTCCTATGGTCTCTGTGCTGCTCTGTTTTAGGGTGTATTTAATATAGCATAGTCAAGATTCACATTCACAAAGTAATTTATTAAAAAGAAAATAAAATGAGAAAAAACATCTTAGTAATGTAAAATGTCTGAAGATAAAAGAAACAAAGCAACGTAGGCAATAGGAATATAATTAGTACTATGTGACGTGGTGAGATTTCTGGTTTTGATCATTAGCATTCCTACAGCTTTGTCTGCCCAGGAATAATGAGGATAATGGGGTGCTTTTCTCTAGCTGCAATAATAAGGTATGGAAATTGAAGAAATCTCTACAGAGTCTGAAATCTGAAACTATAAATAATAATGAAAGTTCTCTTGTACCCTGGAATTAACTAATGACGCATTTTCAGAGAGGAAAAAAAAACAGTTCCCAGTAGCATGTTAAGTGTCTTGCTGCTGGTATGTAACACACTCTTCAGCTCCCACTCTTATTCTGATCATGGAATGAACAAAAGCAATTTGATTCACAAGGGCCTAAGGTTTTATATGTCAGTAGCTCATATTTTCTGCCCCACACCTTTTTTTTTTTTTTTTTTTTTTTTTTTCCATGTAGATTTTGTGCAGTCCATTAGCACCAAGAGTCCCAACTTCACAGAAAGACAGACACGAAACCATGGCTCCCCAAGGTAGTACTGAATATGATGTAAATGAGTTCTTTTCTCCTTTATTCTCTGAGTTGGGATGACTCAAGAAATCATTTCAAGATTAGGGTGAAATCAGGGAAGCAACACCTGTGGCTCAGTGGCTGGAAGAATGGAGAGATTCTAATAGGACCTTGGGTTGGAGACCTTGAAAAGAAAAGTCTTTCTGATGTACAATGTAAATTTTCTTTTTCTTTTATAGGAATTGCAACAGCTGGGTTTTGGTGGTTTTTTTTCCCCCCAGAACTATTATATGCCATTTATTTTAAAACTCCTTTTCATTTCTGAAGTGAATTATTTGCTGTAGAGGACTTTGTAATGGCATTTTTGCATCACTTTGTAAGAAATAATGCAAACATATTACAGCATTCAAGATATATAAAATTTAATTCTTGCTGGACACGCAGAGTGACTTCATCTGTGTATTAATAAAATTTTCCTGTGAACAGCAGCAGAAATGTTAACGTTTTCTTACCAAGACTCTTAATGCAACCCATTTTTAAAATTTCTATCTTAGCAAATAAATTGGAGGCTAACAGTGTATTTTGAAAGATAAATAAAATAAAAAGAAACTTGAAAGCACATGCAGGTGAATACAGTGTTAAACTCCTCTTTTTAAAGAGTAATAAAAGAAAACAAGTGGATTCTAAACCAGTGGCATAAATAGAGAGGTTTTTTTAATTATTATTTTTAACTTAAGAAAGAAGTAGAATAAAAATATTCCCGTAATTCATGATTCAAACTAAGATTCAAAAGGTAGGGGTTTCCAAAAGGGTTTTTGGGAAAAGCCATAGTTGGATGGAGAAAGTATAAGGATGGAAAGCAGGCATATCACTGAATATACTTTTTACTTTTTTACTTTCTCATATCTAGGAAATGCTTTTAAAGTCAATTGAACATCATACTTGGTCATCTAAGATTATTTTTTAATCTGAATTTTGAATATTGCCTCAATTCACATCTATTTCACAAGACCCAGCTCACTTTTACCATGCTAAGTCATCATATGATAAACCTATAAGCAGTAACTGGAAGCAGCTTTTTAAAGAGTAAAATTAGCTTAAATTGATAAATCCTGAAGAGTATTTGAGGAAACAACGACTTGCGCTCATACCTTTTGAGTTTGAGCAATGGCAGAAGGGCTTCCCACATTACCCTCAAGAGTCTCAGGTTTTTTGTTGAAGGACCATTTCTAAGCATAAGAATATGCATGTGTTTAAAAAAAATTGCCAGTGCAACAGAACAGTAAACAGCAGCAGTAAACCATGGGAACCACTGGGAACCCTGGGGAAATCATTTACCTCATTACACGTGTTGCTAATTCATCTCCGCAAAGGTTCTTCAAACTAATTGCGGGCTATTTTGATTGCAAATATACTTGTCAGCAATGTGGATTTTAACAGAGTCTCTGTTTAAATAGTTCTCAAAGTAGAGCATCTAATTTGTCAATTTTTAATAACTTTCGTTGAAAAAGATCATATCAACTGTGAAGAGAGTGCAAAGAGCAAGTGAAATAATGAGGTCATCCAGAAAAACCTTGTAAGGATTACAAGGCAAAAAACCATTCTGAAATAGCTCTAATGAATGACTGTGCCCTTAAATGACAAGTTATGTCTAGAGCAATGCATGATTTCAATTGACAGCTGCAATGTAAAACATGAAAGAGGAGCGAACATGTATGTGTATATTTATGTGTATCTGATACATAACTATACACAGACATAGTTAAACAGATAAGTGTGAGCTCAGTTCTGACACTGAGTCACGCTGATATTTTTTTTCCTGATTTTACTCTCATCATAAATCAACTTATCAGAACCTGACACATTAAGAATGTATCTCAAATAAATTAATAAAATGCATTCCATTTTAGATGCCATTGCTTCAGTTTATATTTCTATGCTTGAATCCTTAAAAGAGCTAAACATGTTTCATGTTTAAGACTTCAGAAAAGTACAGGAAATAATGGGATTTGGGTATAGAAAATAAGAGAACAACAGAGTTGCTTTAACTGCACACCCTTTCTGTGAAAATTGCAGAAGATGTAGATGAAATGGAATTTTCTTTGCCGTTTTATTTTTAATTAGCACTTATTATTGTTTATTCCTTGCCCCATCTTCTCTTTTCAATTTGTGGAGTATTTAGATACCACTAATTTATTTCACAAGTCTGGACACTGTGGTGATATTTAGGCTGATCTCCTAAACTTATGGACCAAAGAAAGATCCAGGATATTCTGGAAATACTTAATCTAAAAATATTTTTATATTGTTGTTGAAAATTCATAAAATAATAAGAATTATTGGAAAGTATTGTTTGATACTGAATAATAGAAAATGGAAAGCAGAGCTGGCTAAGTATTTATAACAGTGCTAATGGAAGGAAGGTTTTCCACTTCATTTCTGGCTTGATAAGGAATGGAAATAAAGATAGTGATTTTGAATATATCATAGATGAAGCAAATTTAACAGCTACTAAAAGAATTTGAAGTTTTGTCTTAGTTTGACCTTTCCTTTGTCTGTCTTCATGGTATTATCTTTGTGAGTAAAATAATTCACAGAAGTTCAGGAAGATTACTTTTGTACAACAAGGATTTAATCATGTAATTTTTCTGAATTGTAACTCAGTTAAAAAAGATATATAACATAGAGAAACAGAAGGAAGACAGAGTGAAAGACAAAATTAATCTTTTTTTTCGTGAAGGCCATGTAGAACATTATAATAAATATAAAAATTAAGGATTTGCTGCAATAATAATTCCTATTACTAACCTGATAAGCATTTAGAAAGGTCAGGATCTTTCTATAAATCATCCACATTATCCTCTACTCATACAAAACATGAAAACATTATTTGGCATGTTGTTTTGTCAACATTTGTAACCATTTTGAATCATTTAGAATACCATATCTTGACTGAGGAATCCCAGGGTATCTCCACTGAGACTCATACTTTTAAAGTTGAGTGCAGAAGTGGCCAAAAAGGGACACTGCACTATGGATATGTACTTACTATTAAAATTTTAATATCAAGAAACAATTCACTTAAAGCCTGAAAGCCAGATATTTTGGATTAAATGGACAAAACCTATGATTAAAAGCAACTAACAACCACTCAACAGAAAAAAATCTTTTGTCAAGAGAGCTGGGTGGTTCTGCCAAAAGTTCTTTTCTGTGCACCCTGAAAAGTCCATTGGCCTCATTTAAACATTAAAAAGACGTTTAAAAATTACATAAAATATAGTTGCAAGTAATTCAGTTCAACTGTTCCCTCCATGTAGGGGTTGTTGGGTTTTTTATTATGCTTTAGTTAGTTTGTTTTATTATGTTCATGAGTTTTATCTGATTTTTTTAAAAAATGTTTATATTATTGTATTATTGACAGTGCTATCATAACAAAGTATGCCCCAGATATTTTTTTTTGTTTTCCCGCAATGCAGAAGGGACAGAGGAATTAGAGTGAGGTTGGTGGTTTCAGTGTTTGAGCAGAACTCACTATGGACATCAAAATTTACCTTCTGAATTATGTGCAGAAATACAAAGAGGTTTCACTGAGCTGGGAACAGTTTACCTTTGCTTGAACATACAAATGGAAATTCCTGAAGGTTCATAGCTTTGTCTTTAGGTGCTTATATGTGTTAAAAGTTAAATTCTATCAGGCTATTTCAGGACATCTGTCAGAAAGCTTGTGGCAGACCATGGCATTGTGCCCAAACCCCTCACACAGCTTTGTCACCTCTGTCCAGTGGACCAAAATTCTTCTTGAAGTTATGAGACTTGTACATTTTACCAAAACTGTTGATGAAGGTAACAGTCAACCAGACATGTGGGCCTTCACAGCCATATAAATATAGTCGTCTATGAGCAAATATAGAATATTCTCCATATTCAGACTCTTGATTGACTACATGAATCAGTACTAAAAATAGTTAATCACTTTCTACTCTTCTGCAACTGACAGACCAAATGTGACAAAGATTAGCCGTCATAATGTGTTAAACATGCTCTAAAGTTCCCACTGAAATGTATGATTCAGCTGCTTTGATATGCACATTTTGCTGAAACAGCACAATTATTTATCTTCAGAAAAGTGTACAATTGAAAGAGCAAAGTCTGCTTTTGATCACCACTTTGAAATCTTCATTAGCACAATTTTATTCAGAGCTGCAGCTGCTTCTCTTTGGTGGTGGAAACTAATCAATCAAACTGCAAACTTACTTCTGAAAGACTACAAAGCAGCAGCCAAGTATCAGTATATTTTTGGTGTGGCTTTAAAGCACACTAATAAGGAACAGAATATATAATTCTCTTTATACTAAATACACTATTCACAGCACTGACAGTTAATTAGCAAGTAAAACGCAAAAGTAAATATTTGGCAAGATTACAACTTTTAAGCAAAGGAGTGTAAATGAACCACTGGGGCAAGTAACAGATGTTTCCGTAACATGTACCTGACAGGAGGGCTTTTTAAATGAGGTCAGCCACAAATGCTTTCAATTATATTTTTATTTTCATTCCAGTCAGAAAGGATTAGTAACTTATCCTCTGTGATAACCTGTATTTATTAACTAGAAGCTTCTCTAGAGTTGTTGGTTTTTATCTCTTGACTGCCTCAGGCTGCAGGCGTAATTGAGACTGCCAAACACCAGAACTGACTGGAAGGAAGTTGTGAAGAACTTTGGTTTTCCATCAGCTAATGCACTAGCACGGCCAAAAATTTTAATGCGAGTTTTGGCTGGACAATGTTGTCTTTCATCACTTATAAGATGATAACCCTTTATACAATTTTGATGAGGATTTATGAATATGTAGCAAGCAGAAAATTCTATTTTGTATACTCCTTTGAATGAAAATGTTATATAATCTCAATTAGTTCAATGGAACAGAGCAGATGTCAACCCTGGGTATATATTAATTGGTTAAAATACATGTGGGACGAGTACAGATGTCTCTCTATGGCCATGTGGTGCACAATGAAAACACACTCCATGATAGATAGAATAAGGCTGGAAGTAAAGACACATCTGCGGATATATCAGTAAAGGCACACACCACATTCCCAGAAAAGGATATTATAAATTATTCATGGGGGAAAGGATTGTAATTTTTGAATAATTAAGAGAGGCAGAATTAGCTTGCTCAGGCAGCGTTCCCTTAACTCTTCTACAGCACTCAAAAAATACTATTTTGCCAATAGAAGGGCAAACATGGCCACAAAGGCAACTTGGTTTGACACAGGTCCCAAGCTGCACCAGGCCGTGCACAGAACAAGCTTCCATGGGCCTGCCACGTGTTCCTCAGTCACTCAGGGCCCTGCAGGGAAAAAGGCCTGTGGGACCTGCCCTGATTCCAGGATGTTTTGCTTGGGGTACCATTGCATCACAGCTGCCCATTTCATCACAACCCTGTGACTCTGTACAGACAAATTTGAAGCAATGAAAGACAGCAATAGGAAGGAAATTTCACAATGCTAACAAAATACCAGACACAGTAAATAATCAGTGCAAAACTATTGCTGCATGGAAATTTAAAATAATGTATATAGCTCCTTGTTTTACTCATAAGTAGAGCTATAACATATTATTTTTTCTAGAGCATCTTTAAGGATGCAAAAGAAGCTGGTATGTAGACTGATCATTTTTACCCTGCTGACTGAAGAGTTGCAGTGATTTGAATAAAATCCATAACATTCTGCAATCATTGAGCTAGTTGACAGTGTCAATGCACTGTGAAATAATGCAAAATGACAATAAATTATTTTTTAGATCTTCAGGACAAAACCCTTGTGCACCCTTGACTCTATTCTCTGAAAACCAACTGTCAACTGATGAAATTTTCCTTATGATAATTTGTTTTATGGTACCAAACCCACACAGTGGTCATTTTTTGTGGTATTCTTTTCTCAGCTTCAACAAAGCCATAATAAATCACCTGAATATAAAAAACTGTGGCTGGCACATATTAGGAAGTTACAAGCCACTGAAAAATGCCTTTCAAAAAGGAAACAGTCAACACAAAATTCAATAATACTTTCTGAGAAGAGCATATGCAAGTGAATTATCCTTGTTTTGATATGTAGTTTGGCAAGCCTCTGGGATAAGTAAATGTTATGTGAATGAAGAAAAATTTGTAGCTTCTCAAAGAGTGATTTTTATTAATATAATAGGTATAAGAACAGAGGTAAAGTCCTCCATTTTATTTCCCTCTCCAAGATTGTTTTCAAACAGTTATTTGGTTCTGCCATAGACAATCTAATAAAAGAAGATATATTTTTCTTCACACACTATTAAAGTAGCCTGTATAATTTTTTAAAAGCAATTTGCAGCAGGCATTTTATTGCTCCAGAATTTTCATAGATGTCAGCTACTATAAAATAATGGGCACATTACTCACAAAAATAGGCTGCAGAAAAACACTTTTTCCAGAAATCCTGATCTCATTCTGTCATTCAGAAAGAATTCCCGTTTTTCTAATACGTAGAAATCTTCAAATTTAGCACAACATGTACACCTGTGATCAGAAGATGTGTTAATTTAAATGAGCAGCAAGAGGTCCAGCAGACTTTGACCCTTTCACTGATATTCCTTTGAGGATAACACAAGTAATGAATGGGTGGTTATTTAATTAAAAAAATGAACTCTTCCTGGTTATGCATGATTAAGTTCACAGACCAATAAAGATTAACACTTAACATTTGCTGGTTTTAACAATGCTCCACGGGCCTGTAGAACTGCATGAGGAGAGCATTTTCTCCTGTAAAAGCCTACAGTATTACAGTGGTGGATCCAGAACGACTCTGAAAAGGGCTGGTATGCTGAGAAGTTTTTTTAAGTGAAAAGTAATCACAGGCGTTAAAAATCACTCTAAGACCTTCAAATGAGAAAACCTAAACCAAAACAAAACCAGTCAGGCTTTTAGTGCCATCCTTCCCACAATGCCTGCCACCACAATTACTGCACACATAACTGTGTTAACAGGGTAAGGGTTTTTAGTATTTCCTATTTATATGTGAGTTCATATGTATGCTAGCAAGTCTGGAAAAAGAAATGAAACCCCCTTTTTTCCATATATATTCAGTGTACACATGACTCAGATGGAGAGGAACTAAATTGTCCCTAATGCTAGAAATTAGTTAACAGAAATCTGGTATTGTCCTGGTTTAGTTTTTACACCATATAAAAGAATAGACAATGCTGTCCTCAACACATGCAAATAAGAAAGAAAGAAAGACATTTTCCAAGGGGAAATTAAAGTATTTATGACCTCGTGAAACGCCACATTGACACAGAACTCTAAAGCTGTAGCAAAAAGTTCTAAAGTTAATGCAGCATTTCTGCCTTTCCACTTCAGAGATATGGAAGTTAAGCAAATTACTAGTGTAACCAGCTGATTTTCTTCTGGAGCTCCCATCATCTTAACATCCGATCACTAGAACTGGCACAACAGTTAGATGTGATGAAGTCCATATAGAGCCACTTATCTGCCTTTCATAAATATTGCATGACTTAGCCACCATATTTTTTATTCAATTGCCATCAAAAATAAGTCCATAAGACTCCTCAAGCATGTTAAAACAAGGCTGAGAAATGCCCTTAAGGATCATCTGGTCCAAACTTTCTTGGCAAAACCACACATACTCATTGATGAAATGGGAGGGTGTCAGGAAGGGAACAGGATAAAGAATAAATCCAGTTTTGATAGAAACCTTAGAGCTATAAAGATTTCATCAGAGTTCCCACTTCCTCATAAGATGAAACTCCACAGCAAGAGCAGACTAAAGTTTTGCTGATGTGACAGGAGATTCAGGAAAACATTTTGCTGAAACAGAACCAATAGCTGTGACAGGAAAGCTGACGAACCCAGTTACACTAACAGCTACCCTCTATCTTATGTGTCGAGACATGAGAGGAACTATCACCTTTCAAATAAACTAGTAAATATTAAAGTTACAATGCTAAAACAGAAGTTTCACTTCTCCAGATTAGACTTAGTTACAAAGAGCAAAATATATAAATTGGGACAAAGTTGCTTATAAAGGTTTAAATGTGCACAAAAGTACAAACACTAAGTACAGTGATTTTCTATTTTCTTTTCCACATGGTTTTGGGATGTAAAATGGCTGCTATAATTTTAATTTACTCTAAAATGTGTTGTTCAAAAGAATATGTCACTTATTTTGATAGAGCCTAAACAAATTGCTGAAAGCATAAAGTATTCATTACCTATCTGAAATCAATTTTAAAAAATCAAACTCCTCCCCATAAAATAACTAACACAGTTGACTGATGTATATCTCTAGAGGGTCTCTTTCTATGGATTAATTTAAGAACTATTCCTATGATGAGGTAAGAAGTTTGTTCATGTATGTACAAATTTCACATACTCAACAAGGTAATCTTCTCTTATGGCTTGCCCTTCTGGGAATATTGAAGCTGATGAGAAAAAATGCTGTGGGAAAAAAAAAAAAAATCCCTGCATGAAAAATGAAAGTTTCACTCTCTGCAATATTTAGCAACTGCAGAAGACACAATACTAAGTGCTCCAACCAAAGTAACCCTTTCTAGAGATGGTTTGAATTTTGCATTCCTTTAAATAAGTGTGTCCTGACTTAAAAAAAAAAATGTATCTAGTCCAACTTAGTGTTCCGAAAGGTCGTCAGACGAACAAGGTTACATGTTGTGAATGAGATCCCATGGAATTTTATCAACTTAGTACCTTACCAAAAATTACACTTATATCTTCCTCTCAGCTTCTAAGGAGACTGTAGGAAATTAATAACCTGAAAACCGCTTGTTAAAAGTCAGCCAGACCACGATGGCATTTATGTTTTCGGAAAGATTAGGAAACACCTTCTATGACTGTGGTGATGGCCTAAGATGGTTGTGGCTATACCTGCCCTCCACCATCTTCAGGATAAACTGAGGGCTTTCCTGCTTGATTCTGCTCTAGCAAAGGCTACTCAGGTACCAACAGCCCTGGCCTGGTCAAGACTTCACACTTTCTCATATGAAAATCTTGAACAGACCTTGTATTTTGTGCCATGAGGCTTGATTCACCCAGCTCAGGTACAAAAGCGCCTATCTAGAAGAACAGCCGTAACTAGCACAAAATGCAGAAGGCCATCTGCCTGGCAATCACGAGAACACATCATCCCTCCTTGAGCCTGCTTTCTCCCAGATGAGTTGAGAGATCGGCTCAATCTCTCTGCTCTGATCACTAAAGCCATCTGTAGCAGTTGCCTTCCCCTGGTACCTGGTAGGTATCATCTCTCCCTTGGTCATCTTCCGCAGTGTTTTCCCCTAACAATCCAACTGCTGACCCACACAGAGCCCCACAAGTGCAGGGGGCAACATTTGTATTTCAAGGAGAGGGGAACAATGACATTTCTGTTCCTAAGGCACAAGGAGGGCACCGAGTAGCACAACTTCCAGAACTGAGAATTTAGTGTTTCCAAAATGCAACAGTCCTTTCAAAAACTTTACATACAGTAAAACCCAGGCTCATCTTCCCTGATAGAAATGATCAAGCAATGAACTAATAAAGCTAATTTTATAAGTTAAAGATATTTCTACTATAAATACAGACAGCAGAACTTTGCAGAATGTAATCTGAATTCTTGCACAATACAGGGCAGAAGATTTCATTGTATTTCTTTCTACTTGAAGTAAAACTATCTTCTCCACATATTAAAAAATCAAAACCTCATTTAAATAGTATTTTAAAAATAATATAAGAAAAAAAAATTTCATTGTTTTCAGTCAAAAATCATACATATCTGGGAATTCAATGCTTTGATAGTGCTTAGATCACTTTATTAACAATGACACTACTCTTGCATAAGTAAGATAGTCTCTGCCAATTAAGAGAAGCGTTAAAAAATTATTACTTTTAAAATCAATTTTGTATATGCTAGACTTCTAACCTACATCCATTCTGAACTGGAGGTTCAGAAATCATGTGGAAACAATACTGAGTTAGTGGCAACAGAAGTTTACTTATTTATCAGAAAGACAACATAATTTTTAATTATACATGCCAGTATGAATGCACTGACATTTATAATAAGGCATAACCAGCAAATTTGAAAACATTTTAATTAAAAAACATAATGGTGAGAGCTATGTCTGTCTTAACTAAAACATTTTCTTTATTTAAATAATAAAAAAATTGTTGTAGCAAATTACTAGACTCAAATACACTAAACTCCCAAAGAAAACCTAAATCCACCCATTCCTCTCTAGTCCCCCCATTTTTAGACTCAAAAGGGCTTTGCTTTACTAGATTAACACTAGAAGCATTAGTTTGTTTCAGTGAAAAGCTTAAAGTCATTAGAGAAGACAGAGCTGCAACAGCAGAGTCAGTTTTCATCCTTCTGTGCCTTCCTGCGTGGCAGAAAGCTCTGTATTTCCCTGCCTTGGTCCAAGGAAATTCCTCCACCTCCCAGTGAGGGGATGCCCTGCTTCCCCCGGCCCCAGGCTGTGCTGGTGCCTGAGGCTTGGCTGCTTCCTCTGCCCAGTCTGCAGCAAGGACCTCGGCAAAGCCACCAGAGGTTCTCCAGATTTTTTACACAGCAGTGAAAATACACACACATGCACTGTCACATACCTGATAAATAAAGTCTAAGCTTGTATTTGACACTGGGCTTTTAGTCTGACTTTAAAAATATATTATAGTACTGAGCATTGAAGCAAATCTTTCATCTTCTCTTTTTTTCCATTGATAAAACTTTCTCGATTTTCATAGTGAGTATTTAAAGCTATGGAAACATTTATTCAAGAAAAGAAGTATTATAACCTTAGTATCTTTATTTATATTGATATTGTGTTCTTGCTGTACAAACACATTAACCATAAACACAAATGGGCCATGTTTTGATGATTTACTGAAGATGATTTTTGTTATAATATCCCAATTTCTATTTTGAAGAATTTCATGAGTCATTAAATCAGCTAACAGTGCACATACAATAGAACACCAAGTAAAAGGAAATAATTTAAAAGACATTTAGTTTTATTAATAAGAGCAACAACAACAGAAAACTCCCTATAAATGTTGACTTCTCATTGAAAAAAAATTGCTTTTATCTCTATGCAGCTTTTATTTTTTTTTCTGTGCATTGCACAGTCACATCCCCATGTCAACAGAGGATGCGGTTCTGATTGTTAGCCCATTTACAATCCATGGTATACTAAAATACACTCGAATCATAACTAATAAGGATGTAATCTTTACACAAATTCAGAAATATTGTGCAAATCTGCGAATATTTTAATTTAATTCCTTAGACAATTAAGCCACACAGTATGATTCAATTTAAGTACTAGTCAATGAGATGTAATAAAGACTGCAAATGCAAACTCTTTAGATTAATGTAAAGCCAAGAGTGTTGGTTATGCAATTATCTTTTGCGATCATCTGTCACTTTTGTTTCATTTGAGATAAGTAAAACATCTAATAACTTTAATTTCCATACAGAATTTTGGGAGAAAAGAGGCAAGCACAAAGACACATAGCAAAATACAGAGATAAAACTGTTATATCAAAGGTAGTGGTTATTTCTTTTATCACAGATTCTGGAAACATTTGGCATTGCAAATATTGATACTAGTATATGAATATTAGATGCCAGTAGTTTGTTTCCTTAATAAAATATACATTTCAAATGTGAAAAGGAAAATTATTAAGTTAGCTTCTATATATTCAGAGGATACACTTCTAAAAGAGTATTAGTGTTAAATAGCCAACTTTCTGATTAGTACTATATACAAATATTTGAGGGTCCTTGCAAACTTTTCTGGAAAGTACACCAAAAGCTCCTTGTGATTTTGTAATTAATTCTTCATATAATTCTTATAAGTCATTCTTTTGTACAAAACCCAAGAATCTGGCGATTATACTATGATGTAAAAATATAAGAGGTGAGTTCTAGTAGGAATTTAGGCAGAGGCCTAAGTGAAATATGGGCTTGGGGGAAAATTTGCAGTGTAGTAGATAAGAGCAGAGCGAGATTTACCAAAGACTAAACCCATTTTCATATGTAAGGAAGTGCTTGCGATTAATGCAGCCTTGAAGAAATGTGTATTAAATAGAAGCACATTCATCTAAATTAGCTTAGGAAAAATGTTTTGTATGCAGGGGATGACTGGGGAGAAAGTGTGTTGTACTTCCAGACTGATGCTGTGCCTGGAATTCAGAAAGGGGGATAAATTATACCATGAGAGATAATTTAAGTGCATTTTCAAGTGCTTCTGGTGAAAGTATCT
>VZRN01005540.1:1663610-1746420 GCA_013397935.1 Dasyornis broadbenti
AAAAAAAAATTAAAAAGGTAAAATGAAGTGTTATATATAATAGTTGCATTTGGCAGACAATTGCTGTTGGAGTGAGTTCATTTATAACAGATTAATTCCTGTTTAAATGGTAAGTGGAGGGGTTTGTGTGTGTAAATCATGGCCTTGTTTAAATTTTTTTTTAATAGAAAAATCTGGATTTATCTGGATAGGAATTCTCAATGTGCTGGTACATGTCTGAGATACAACCAAATACTCCACAACCATTTTCAGTTAGCATAGATTTGTCTAAACTTTGGTAGATTAACAACATGAAACAAAATGTTAGAAACTAGATATTTTCATAGAATTGTAGAATCAAAGAATGCTTTGTGTTTAAACAGACCATGTTCCAACGCCCCAACTGTGGGCAGGAACACCTTCCACTATCCCAGGTTACTCAGAGCCCCCTCCAACCTGGCCCTGAGCACTTCCAGGAACGGAGCATCCACAGCTTCTCTGGGCAACCAGTGTCAGTGTCTCACCTCCTTCACAGTAAAGAATTTCTTCATAATAGCTCATCTAAACCCACTCTCTTTCACCTTGAAGGCATTCCCTTGTCCTGCCTCTCCAGGCACTTGTAAAAAGTCTCTCTCCATCTTTCTTATAGGTTCCCTTCAGGTACTGGAAGGCCACAACTGGGTCACCCCTAAACCTTCTCTTTTTCTGGCTGAAGAATCCAAATTCTCCCAGCTTTTCATCATGGGAGCAGTGGTCCATACTTCTGATTATCTTGGTGGCCCTCCTCCTACATGTATTTACATTACATGTATTTAAATGCATTTCCCCTGTTGCATTTACATCATTAAAATAATCAAAGTGTAGTTTATAGATGAATGCAGCTGAACAAAAATAACAGGAGCAGTAATTACAATTAGTCCTATTCTGATCCCATAGATCTATCAGTGACCATTTACAGCTTTTGCAGCTGATGGGTATTAACACGTGCAATATAATGTGAGAATTGTTGTTCATTGGTTGGAAGACTACCTAAGGTCACACCTCCTCAAGGGTTTATTTTAAGACTTTTCTCATCAGTGTAGCATTTAAACTAGGTAGGTGATAATTAGAAGTCCTTTTCTGGTTTTCTTGGACTAAGATATCTTGGAAATTTTTGTCATAATTCTGTAGGATGGCCCAGACTTCTAGGTTACTGCTTAATCAGACACAGTTCAATAACCTTAGCATAAAAACAGTAATGGCAATTTATTTTGCAATGGAGTAGATCAGTGTCTCTTCTTCACTCTACAAACCATAAAACACTATGAAAACTTTTAGAGTACTGTAGTCTAAATATAGAAATCTGTTATGGAATTTGTATTTACATGACTCATTTAGTTCAGTGCATGCTCGGTGAATTATCAATGTACGATTTTCTATTTTATATTCAGAAAACAAGCAAATAATTTTACTATTATATAATTTTGTATAACTTTATGTTTCATCAAAATAAGCTAAAAAATTTAATTCAGTATTTATTGTGTAACAACATTGCAGTGATATGTTTGTTTAAAAAAATACCAAATTTAAGAGGAAATCTGAGAAAAAAACCCAGAGAATAATATACACAAATTTTTACACAATGGAAGGAGAGGACAAATAGAAACTGAACCAGCTGTTCATAAATAAAATCTACTTAAATTTCAGATGTTGATGATTGATAGCTGAAACATCTAGAAGAAATATCCATCTACAACACGTGATACCTAGTTTTAGAGAAAATTTCCCCTGAACCCACTCCTTTAATTGTAATATATTTGAACTGCAGAACACATTAATTAATGTCCACAGTTCATTGCAAACATAACATATTTGTAAATTATAAAAAAATGGGAAAATCTTTAATGCTATGTTGAAAAATTTTCACTGCACCTCTGTTCATTAAAGCTTTTTTGTACATACTGGATTATACAGGCATACAGCAAAATAATAAGTAATACTGATCTAAAAGCCAGCTTATAATACTTGAAACCACTTTCCCTTATTTCCAGAGAGACTATTTTACTGTAGTGTCTAAACCTTCCCTCCATCTCATCAAAACCCCTGAGGTTAATCCAGCGGTTATTTTGAAGCTGAGAGAGTATTCTGCTCTGGGTTTACAGGTCTTGAATGGTCCTTTGTGTTGAATGGGAAGAAAAGGAGAGATTTATCACGTGCGGTATTTTGAGATGGCACTGATTGCCTGTCCTATAAGCACTGCACTGAAGGCATGACTGGTATAACTCACACATAAAATCAGCTCCCAAAATCCAAATAGTTTTCTGAATACATAAATAAAACTACTGGACGGATGCAGACAAGTTTAAGACAAGCCATACATGAGAAAAAAAAGGGCACAACCTCTAACTTTTAAGAGAAAGCATCTGAAATAACCCCAGTGTAAGATATTCTGCTGACATGCATGATTTCTCTCCTTATCTCCAGCTCACTTTCCCAGCAGCCCTGTCTTTGGCTTTCACCAAACTCCTATCCTGAGTGGCAGTGACTGTCCACAGCTCCCACCAGACCTGTATCAGACTGTGAGTGATTTTAGCATTTTACATTATTCTGCTTTAAATTCATTGTAACTGAACAATGTGTGGACAAGTTCCATGCACTCTATTGTTTCATTGAAATATGAGCAGGAATAAGCACATTAAACAGGAAAAAAGTATTAGAAAACATTATCTCAAAACAGTGAAATGTTTCCAAAAGCTACTGAAAAATGGTATTTGCCACAAAGTTAGGCCTTCAAATGTATGTTTAGACTTCAGGTTTTAAAATGTAATTATTTGCATTGTCTTCATCAGTCTGTATCCTTGTTTTCCCTAGCTCTGACTATTAGTAGCAGTAAATATCACCAAAATATTATTATTTCGGAGAGCTTATTTAAAATAAATAAAATCATTTTAGTTTGTCATTTGGGGAATAGTTTGAATTAGATTTTATTTGTTAATATTGGCTACATATAATAAATAATGTATGCCAAAATGCAAATATATCTTGATCCTATCTCCTTACAAGCTGTGTCATTACAGAAGTGACTGCTTACACGTTGTTCCAAATTTAATCTATTCAGCAAATAACCATCTCTGACATCTCAAGAATCACAATCTTAGAGGCACATGACAAAAACTTGCTGCAATTTCTGAAGATTGTTGCAGTCAGCTACAACTTGAACCTGGATCCTTGACAAGTGCTGTGCCTCAGTTCATAGGAAAATCACAAAAGCAATGACTGTCTTTTACAAATAAGTATTTTTGAAAACTATTAAGTGTTTATACTTAATGTTATCTTCAACTGTTTAACTGTATTTGTGCTCATAAAGCATGAAAAACTATAAACTTAGCTTTGCAAAAATGGAATGAAAATTCAAATGCACCTTTTAAGACTATCCTTTAAGACTATAGAAACTATCCTTCAAACTTTATGAACCTGGATGAGCTTTTTTTGCAGTTTCCTGACTGAGTTAAATAAAGCACTCAGCCAAGAGCAGATGTGTAATTCTGCAATAGAAGGGGGGGGCAGGGGAACTGAGAAGTAACATTATTTAGTTGGTTTTCTCGTTCATAGTCTAAAGAATAAAGCCTTTCATTGACTGCAGTACTCGTGACTCCTTCAGAATTTTCAAGGCTCATTATTTAACAAATGATTAATAAGTTTTTCAGACATTAGTCTGTACAATACATTCAAAACCCAAGGATAGAAGAAACTAAATATTTTATAAGATAGAAAAATCTCTAAGTAACATCAGTTCCAATGTGGTTTCATGAAAATTTGCTTTTATGTGTACATTTAGGAATAGGTACCCAGAGATGCAGCCATCCTCATTAAAAAGTCACCAAAAAATCTGCATATATTGCAAATTTTATTCTTGCTACTTTTATTCTGATACATTGTACAGAAATTATTCTAGAAAAAAAAAATGCATCCTTGCCTTAAGTATGCCTTAAGAACATTAAAAATGTAACTTTAAAGCCTCCACTCAGGGTTATAATAGTTCATCCAGCAGCAGACGTTTTCTCTTTGACAGGATGCTTATACTCTGAGTACGACTGCTAGAGAGAGTGAAAGAATGCACAGTGCTTTAGTGCTGAAGACTGAAACCCAAATGAAATTTATATGGGTTCATGCCCTATTTGGAGATTTATTTATAAATGGGACTTGGAAATAACCTGGAAATAACTAAAAGGATCTTGAAAGACAACAACATTCCCTGTGTGCCACGACTGAATAATGAATTATTCAATAGCATGACACTCTAAACGACCACAATATATACAGCCTGGATAAAGCCTGAGCAGGCAGGGTGTTCCAGTGCTGCCCTGTACTGTGTGGGTGTGTGCATGTGGGAGACAATCTGGGAGATCCCGGCAAAAGCATAATGTGTCAAATTTTAGCAGGCTTTCAGGAAAGAATTCACCTTTCCGTTTCGGTGCTTCTGGTGAAAGCCAGAAGGAGACAGAATTACAAAACATATTGGAAAGACAAAGAAGTTGATTTGAGTTAGGCTTTGGTTTTCCTGCAGTGGGGGGAAGAAAGCCTCCAACAAACAACCACAGAGATGAAACATGGAGGA
Source organism: Dasyornis broadbenti (assembly GCA_013397935.1). NCBI lineage: Eukaryota > Metazoa > Chordata > Aves > Passeriformes > Dasyornithidae > Dasyornis > Dasyornis broadbenti. The sequence continues at coordinate 1,668,187 of VZRN01005540.1, forward strand.
CTTTAAATCCCACGTTATATTACTCTACCTGGGTCTTCCAGAGCAAAAATCCTTGCTGTTCCCCACACAGTTCATTATTGGATTTTGATGAACATTCAGGATTGCCCTCTCCCAGGTGCCAGATTTTGCTTGATCCTTGTGGGTCCCTTCCCGGTCAGGACTTCTATGATTCTATGAGATTTTCAGGATTTATGGGGGTTTTTGTTAGCCACAGTTTTTAAGAGCTATTTGTATCAATAAGTTTACTGGCCAATGAAAAGAGAGAGCCTTGTTTCTGTTGGCTAAGATGACTCATTAAAGAAGGTAAAAGATCAGATAATTTCCTTCTTTTGCCATATGTGTATATATATATACATATAAATTAGCATTTAAGAAGGAATGAGACATACCTATTCCAGAACAGCAAATCCCTTATGTTTATGTAGGAAGCTGAAGACGAAGTCCCTGATTTGAATTTCTAACGTATCTTTCAGTCATTTTCTTTGAGTAAATCTTGTCCTGCCCTTGGGGTCCCCTAGATCAGTTACTTTCCAGGGAGTACTAAACAGGAACTGAACATTTTCAGCCTTCCCCAAAGCTGTAATTTTCTAATCCTTTCCTGATATGTTCCAAGTTTCCAGCTTATCTTGAAACATAGACCCACTCCTAGACTTTGTCTTTTTTCTTCCCCATTTTTTTCATGGGACTTTTAAAAGAACTTTTAAAAGAACTCAAAGGAAGTAGACAGTAATATTTTCATTATCTGACCATATTTTTGCTCCTGGGAAAGTTTTTCTGGTTCCCATTAACCTTTCCTTGTCTCTGTGTGGGGATTAAGCACTCAATCTCTTTCCCTAACACATATTTCTTCTACTCTGACAAAAGAAAATATTGCAACATTATTTTATTTTTTTCTTTAATAATTGCTAACAGCAAAATCAATAAAAGATGGCCATGGAAAAGGCTGTAAAATAGCTGGGTTCAAACAAATTTGTACATGCCATCTTTATCTATTGGCATCGTAAAGCCTATAATAAAACATTATGGCAGGGTTGGTAAAATGCTGACATTACATTCTATTTATGAGCAAAAATTGTTATACAAAATGCATTTTGCCATCATCTTTTGTAAACAGCTACCAATCTGATTCATTGGTCTTTTTGTCTAACTTTCATATCAGAAAAAAGGCATTTCAGTAATATTTCAGTGATATGTTCTCTGAGGTGGTTTCCAGAATCAATGTGCTCTGTTGAATTAAGAATCTGTTAGAAGACAAGTGGACTAGAGTGGAGGAACAGGGCATAAAGCAAGCTTGGCTAGCTGTGTTTACGTAGTCTGAATCTCATGTCCTTTCTAGAAAGTTGACTGGAAAATAAGATAAGTGCACACTGTTAGCTCAACATATCTCTACAGTGATGATGGTTGCATATTTTGTACACTTAAATGTGCCTCCTATAAACTATTCAAATATGTTCTTTCGACTTGAACTTTTCAAAAATATGTCTATGTAGAAACTGAGTATTATAGACTATATTGCATTACAGCGAGATCAAGTGAGGCAGAATTTCTGGGCCCATCACCTGTATCAAATTGCTTTCCAGAAAGATGAGGGTCACCAGTAAAAAATAAAATATTAATTCTCATCCTTCAAATTCTCATGATCAATTAGATCAGGATATTTCATAGGTGATTTTGAATTTTTTGTTATTATTATTTATTTAAATGAAGACAGAAGGCAGTTGAGACAAGCTAATAGCTTCATGCTTACCATGTCCCTGACAAATCCATGAGACCAAGGCAGACAAGGCAGTGTACCCAGTTCAAGGAGCAGACATACTCTTTCAAGCCCAATGTGTGCATAGTGCTACACACTCATGTTTGCATCAGCTGTCATTATGTTTGCAGTCATGTCCATCAGAATCTCTTCTTTCCTATGATTCTGCTAGAATCCCCCGAATTTATTTCCCTTTCCCACTTTTCATTATAACTTTGGATTCATATTTACTGCATATTTCTTTGTTCTCAATGTGTGTTTTAGTTATTGTCCTACCTGCCACAAGAACCTTAATGAAACTTGATTTTTAATGAAACTTTTTAATGAAACTTTAATGAAATTTACCACTAATTTTTCTGTAGCTTCTGTGACCTCACTCTAGAAAAAAATCTTCCTTATATTCACCACTGCTCCATGGCAAAGGTGCATTTTCCCAGGTCTCAGCTTTATCTGTCCTTTCTCTTACCCTCACAGCATATCCTCTTTAAAGGATTTGATTCCTTTACATTCAATTCACACACTTTTCTAGTAAGGCATTAATTTTTTTTCAGTTTAAATCCATTGTCTTATACCTTTTAACACCTGAAAAATCCAATTCTGTTCATAAGGTGCTATCTTTTTTTTTTAGTATTACAATTACTTTTTCCTATAAGCAGAGTCACCTTGTTTTGTAGTTAAAAATAAAAGAATACATGACATTATTATTCCCCTTTTTTTGCTTTCTTCCACTCTACTTCTTATTGAGACACAGAGTTATCTGTGTCATGCTTTCCTCAATCACTGTATTTTAGCACCTCTAAATGTTGATATTTGGGGAGAAAAGTTTATAGCTGTTTAATGAACAAAAAATGTTTATATATGAAGCATATATGCAATTAATTCCAATAGTTTACATAGAATGCAACATGGAAGCATAGCTACAGCTGATGAAGTTATATCAACTCCTTTGCCTTAATTTTCACAGTCCGTGATTGAAATAATTCTGACATGACAGCTGGCAGAGGATTACTCTAATGAAGTAAGAGGCACACAATCATGATAAGTATTAGTAACGTAGTGTTGTCAATGCTGCAAGCACTACCGGATCCTTTGGGATAGACAGTCCCGGTTTCCTGAGCTCACCTCAACCTGCAAAGGACTGCAAGATCTCTTGGTAAGCCCTGTAAACCCACGGATGTCCTGCTGGTGTCCAAAGGCTGCCAGGAGAAGGTGTTCACACGCTATTAATGTGTATCCCAATGAATTGGTATCTATGTTCATTCAGTAATCCAAAAAAACAAGGCTGGCTTCTGTCTTGCCACAACCAATTCTAGTTTGTGCTGGGCTGACAATTTGTTTCCAGACCCTCCTCACCTCAGCACCTGCCATTCCTCCAGATATGGTCAGAAGCCTTTCCTAACATGAAAAAAGATTTAATTTTCCTGCTGCAGCTTATCATGCCAAATCTAATTCCTTTCTGCATTTTCCTTTCGTTTCCACTCTCCTCAATTGCATCTTACTCTAAGAGCATAATAAATGTCCAACTGTGTCAGACAATGTTGCTTCTAGCTCAGAAATCTGGTTTCATCTAGCTGAGCTACATCAATGGGAAATGTTTTTTAGAGACTTGCCACTTTCTGCAAACCATTCTCCCGCAGAGTTGATCACCCTTTGTCCCCTTTCACTTCATACAAACATGGTCAAGTCACCTCCATTTTCTAAAGAAAAAGGCATTCAATGTTCCCCTCCAGCAACATTTTTTCTTTTTTCTTCAATTACTATGGACACAGAATATTACAATGGGCTATGCCTAGCTGAGTTTCCATATATTTTCCAGAAACTACTAAAACAAAATCCTTAGTACACTCTGCATATTATATAAAAAGTGTTGCATTTTCCTTCTTTAATTTAATAGCTTCCTTAAGCCAAATTTCTTCCCGTCTTTGTCGTTCTTCTGCTATTTGATCCTTCTTCAAATTTCTTTTTACCTCACCTGAATCACTATTTCAGTCTATTCTAAACATAAAAATATGATCTCAAATCCTGTGGTAATTTTCTCCATGGTTACCAGAGTCCCCTTGGCCTTGTGCATTTTCCTTTTAAATTGTTTCTTTCATGAAACCTCTCCACATGAAACAGATTTACTTTCCATTGTTGCATGGCAACACATATCAGCACTGTATCCTTGCCCAAAAATTTACCACATGTAATTTCAGGACCCTAACACCTGTGGTAGAAAACCACATCTCTTCTAATATTTATTGCAGAAAAAGTGCCCAAACAAACTCAGCATTTGCACCGATTTGTTTCAGATGACAAGAATGGCTTCCTAGTTGCATCTTATTTCAGCTATAAAAGAGTTTGGGTGGTTACCTGTTACACTCAGGTAGCACCATTCAGGATATCAAAGCTAGGATCTCCATTTGACTTTTGATTAATATTTTACTGGATGCGCAACGGCAAATTTAATTTCAGTTGCCTAAATTAAACCTTTTCATGCTGTTCCTTCTTGTTGTCTTGCTCTCGTCACCAAAAATCTCTGTCCATCTCTATCAATCCAGACTTTTTCCTTGGATATCAATTTCAAATCATATTTCTTACTCAAGTCATCATATCTAGGTTATCTACATCTTGACAAGTTTTATTTTTACAACTAAGAATTTTGAATGTCTATCATTTTAATCTTTATTAGCTTAGTCCTTTCTTTTTCCATCTCAAATGAAAAGCTATTCAAGACACATGTGCCAAATTCATAATTCACTCCTAATACTTTGATGATACGAATTCCCTCTCTTTATTTCTCTGTTGAATTCCCCTCTTTATCATATCATAAATGAAAGGAGAGAAAAAAGGTTTCACAGTATATCAATAGTCTTATCATTCATCCTTCAATATCAAGGATTCACTTTGCACTTCCCACTCACAAACTGCTCACAAAGCAATTCCCCCTGTGTCCTCAAGGGCAGTTAACTATTTATAATTAACAATGACTTATTGTTTCCCTGTGATTGTTTATGTATTAATCATAATGTTATTATGGGTTCTTTTTCAGCTTTACATTGCAAGCTCTTTAGGGAAAGAAGAGATTTTCTACATTATACAAATACCTGTTAAGAGTGGTCTGGACAAGACCTTCTTCTATTGTGAAAATAGAAATATAAAACAAGAATTATATAATTAAAATATATTTTGTTTTGATGCATAATTTTTAGATGCATACTTTGTATAACAGGAAAGATTCAGATCAAACGGTCATGCCAAGACATGGAGAGCCATTAGCTCTCTTCCTCAATGGATGTTCTGTTACCTACAGTTAAATGGATTAAATGGCTCAATAAATTCACATCTCAGAGTCTTATTATATTGAATTCTCAAATGCTATCTAAAAATTACTTCAATTGAAGTAACACTAGCAAAATACAGCCCATAGGTATTCTGTGAGCTGCACTGTCATATTATGACAATTACTTTTATATAAATATTATATATTAATATAGTCATGAGAAGTACAATTATTTTCTAACATGAATGCAGCATTTTTACTTTCTAGGGCTCTTCCTTCTTGTGTGGAATTAAATCATTTTAATATTCTTACAACACAGTGAAATATAACTCCTTTTGTTTTCATTTCTTTTGCCAATAGTTGTGATGTAATTTTGAACCCTAATGCAAATGGTAAAATGAGTAAAAACCACACAATTACTTGATGAATTTAATGGAATCAGAGGAAACAGTCCAGAAGGGACAAAACTATGTCAGAGTGATGAAAGTTGATATCATTTATGGGTTTTTCATATTATCAGAGGGTACAGTAAGAGTGTGATATCAATAAAATAATGGAAAATTTGAAAGTGTTGCACAGGAAGATTATCTGAAACGTTTGTATTGGGAATTAATCTACCATTCTACCATGGTATGATGCAATATATGAGATTTCCATGCAAAACCACAGAAAGGGCAAGCGAGTGTACACTTAGCTCACCTCTGGCCAAATTCACCCTGTTGGGGATTGTTATCAAAGAGCTGTCATATGCAGGTCAATTATTCATGTTCAGAGAGGAGCTGTATTTCTTGTAACCAGATTTAAATTCACCACTGCACTTAGTGTCAAGGCACTTAATGCAGCCTATGAGAAAACATCCCCAAGATTATCGGCCTGGACATAAATATAGTTCAGAAACGCTTCACAAATGGCTGGTGTCACATATTTGGTGCATGAAGCACATATACATGAAGCACATATACCTGAAGCACATATACATGAGGCACATCCATGTTTCACAGCGACTGAGCAGGAAAAGAAATTTTAACTAAGAATCCCAGGTACCATTCTTGAAGGACATCTCAATGGATCTTTCTATTTTCTAAATTCTAGTCAGCTACTAAGAGCTAAGGAAGCAGCCACCTGTGCAAATCAGATCAATTTCTAAATTGAGGTTATGTGGGAGATATCATTAATGAATCAATTGATATTTTGCCCCTACAATTTTCTGAGTAGTTTGCATAATGTACGAAATTGTCTCTGGGGATAGACCGTGGAGGCAGGAGGTATATGAAACTTAACCTACAAGTCTCTGAGTTTTCAGGAAAACTGAATATAAAACCAATGATTGATTACAGATGTTTCCTTGCAATTTGTAGGCTGAAATATCTTAGTATAGTAAAATGATGAGGGCATTCCTTAAAACTTCCACTTATTATCAATTTAAGGTTGAAATTAAGGAAAATATTACTTCCTTTAAAATATTCTTGCTGTACATATAAATTAACTTCTATCTTCATGACAGTTTGTTTTCACAGCTGGTCTTTTAACTTCTAATCCTCAATTTGGCTCCTGAACTGAATCCACACTTCAGGTATTTTATTTAATATTCAATCTCCTTCCTAACACCTGCCAGAAACCAACATTTGAACAGGAAAGCATAAAGTGTATTTTAATTGTTCATTAAAACCCTTCTGGGCAATTTTTAAGTGCTAGGAGATCAGCAAGAAAACCCTGAAGTCATATCTCCTTCCATGAAGTTCTGGATTTGCACACAAAAAGAATTTCACAATCTTTTCTATCTCAGTCTTCAGAAACATTTATCAACTGTAATACTCTATATTTAAGAACATATATAAACAAAAAGGTTTTATTTTCAAGTACTTAATTTATATAAAGTGTTTCTTTTTCTCTCAAGATGGATTAACATGATTAGAATAATGAGACATCATAAAATATGTTCAACAAGAGCCACACTCAGAGTTCATAAAACAAAGAAAGATTAATCCCTAATAATTACCATTATGTAAAAACGTGTTGTGATATTGCAATAAAATTACTTGAAAATTTAAGATTTCAAAATTTAAAATAAAAATAATTATTTAAAAGTTATTATTTTCTTTGTTAGTGGTGAGTAGAGAATCATGAGAAATAATGTTTGTGATCCTTATTTAATCTCACTTTTACTTATATAGAATATACCAATAAATATATACGTACAAGCTTCTGCATTATTACATTAATGATCTCTTGTAACAATAAATTTTGATAAGATACATGAACATCAGTTCTTTTTTGTTTCAGTTTGTTAGTTCTTCCTTTCCATCATCAGTTGTCAAACTAGAGCAATAATAAAAACACATTGTGTTACTTCGCTCTATATGAAATATATTATGCATGTAACTTGTCAAATTCTTTCAGATGATTAGGAGAGATCCAGAAGAATCAAATATTAGCCTTATTTATTTTAATGGATTTTTTTTTTCTTTAAGCAGCTCAAAAAAAAAGCTGCTTTAATTTTCATGATTCAGTTTTTAATTTGCATTTTTTTTGAGCCCCAAACTGGGAATTCAAGAATGATTGCCCATTCTTTTAGCTTCAGCATCTGATCAACTTTACAAAATGATATTATGTAGAGGGAAAAAAATGGAATTTAAGTATATATTCTTTAATAATTATTTTTCAGTATTCTTGTTTAGGTTGTTGGGGTTTTGTTTGCTTTCTTCATTTTGGGTGGGATTTTTGCTTGTCCATTTGTTTGGGTTGTTTCAGTTCTTCGTTTGTTTTGTTTTGGGTTTTTTTTTTTAAGTATAGCTGTTGAATAAACAATATGCCTACAGCTTTGTGCTTTGCTCCTCCAAAGGAAGTATGAGACCTGAAACTCATTAACGACGAAGGGGCTGTGCTGTACATTGTGACATTGATCATGCCAGGCCCTAATCGATCAAAAGCACTGTAGGGGCATTTAACTCTGTCTGAGGTCTAGAGAGGAAAACCATACATTATTCAGAGATGTCTGGAACTCAAGACAGATCGCATAAAGAACTGCAAAATTAAAAAGAGTTTTAGGTTCTGACATGGATGCAATGACTTCAGATAAGATGAAAATTGTGGAATAACCATAATGGAAACTTTATTTATTTACCAAAACTACTGTAGTACAAGTTTCTTATCTCAGTGAGCTATCAGATAATAATGACCTTCAGATGCAATTGACCTGTGTGAATTTAAACTCATGACCTGAATGTGATAGATCATATATCCCCCTGACTTCTTGAAGACAGCAATTTGGCATTTGGAATTACTTTTTTGAAAGAGATAAAAGCATAGTGATCTTTGCATGCCAAAAACAGGGATCACACAATATATGCTAAACCTAAACCTTTGTGAAAATACATTTATTTTCAGCAACTTTGGATAAAAAGATTAAGAAATTTATAAATGGCTATCATGTCACAGAACTATCAGATATTTGGCTTTGTAAGCTATGAAGAGGATCCAAGTCCATTCATAAATGCAACAGCTAAATTCTAATTATTACTATCACAGAGCCACTCAGAGATACTTTAAAAACTCAAAGAAAAGATTTATTAAACCTTAATCCTATGCAGACAGTCTGAAAGAGAGACATTTTCTATAACATAGACTTCTGGAAGTCTTAAAAAAGATTCATGGAAGAGGGCTAGCTCCTCTCTTTTTTTACCTCTCTTTGTATCTTTTTGTAAAACCATAGAATTGTTAAATTTGGAAAAGATTACTGAGATTATTGAGTTCAACTGTTAACCCAGCACCACTGTGTTCACCATTGAACCATATCCCTACGTGCCATATCTGGAAGTCTTCTAAATACCTCTGGTGATTCCACCTCTTCCTTGGGAAACTTGTTACAGTGCTTGGTACTCCCTTTTACATGAAGAAATTTTTTCCTAATATCCAATATAAACTTCCCCTGGTGCAACTTGAGAACATTTCTTCTTGTCCTGCTGTTTTCAGCTGGCAAGAAAAGACTGACCCCTGCCTTGCTACAATCATCTTTCAGGTAGTTGTAGAGAGTAATAAGGTCTCCCCTGAGCCCCTTTTTCTCCAGACTAAATAACCCAGCTCCCTGAGGCAAACCTCCTAGCATGTGTGCTCCAGACCCTTCCCCAGCATCACTGCCCTTCTCTGGACACTCTTCAGCCCCTCAAAGTCTTTGTTATACTGAAGGCACTGAGCACAGGATTTGAGGTGCGGCCTCGTCACTGCTCAGTACAAGGGACAATCAGTGCCCTTGTCCTGCTGCCACACTATTGCTGATCCAGGCCAGGTGCCACTGGCCTTCTTGACCTCCTGGGCACACCTGGCCATACGTTCAGCTGCTGTTGACCACCACCTCCAGGTCCTTTTCCTCCAGGCACCTTTCCAGTCACTCTTCCTCCAAATCTGGAGCACCGGCTTGAGTTTTTGCACTCAAGTGCAAGATCCAGCATTTGGCCTTGTTGAGGCTCATATAATTTGCCTCAGTCCATCGATCCAGCCTGTTCAGATCCCTCTGCAGAGCCTTCCCACACTCCAGCAGATCCACACTCCTGCCCAGCGTGCTGTCATCTGCAAACTGACTGTGGGTGCCCTGGATCCCCACAGCCAGATCATCAAAAAGTATTCAACAGGACTGGCCCCAATGTTGAGTCCTGGGGAACATTAATGGAGTCTGTCCCCAGCTGGATGGAACTCCATCTCCCACCAATTTCTGGGCCCAGCCATCCAGTCAGTATTTATCTAGGAAACAGTGCACCCATGCAAGCTACGAGCAGCCAATTTCTCCAGGAGAATGCTGTGAAAATGGTATCAAAGGGTTTTCTAAAGCCAGGGAAACAATATCCACAGCCTCTCCCTTATCTACTCAGTAAACCGTCTTGGCATAGAAAGAGATCAGGTGAGTCAAGTGGGACTGGCATTAAATACCTCAGCCTCTTCTTTCTCCTTTGTCGCTATGTTTTCCCTCACTTCCAATAAAGGATGAAGATTCTCCTTAGCCCTCCTTTGGTTGTTAACGTATTTCTAGAAATATTTTTATTGTGTTTTATGACAGCAGCCAAATTAACTTCTAGTTGGCCTTAGTCCTTCTGATTCTATCTCTGCCTAACCTCCTGACACCCTTGCAATCCTCCTGAGTGGCCTGCCCCTTCTTCCAAAGATAATAAACTCTTCCTTTTGTTCCCTGAATTCCAGATAGGTTCCAGCCAAAACTTTCTGCTCAGCCACACCAGACATCTTCCCCGTTGGCTCATATTTCAGTACATAAACACTCCTGCCCACTGAAATTTTCCAGTTTGAAGAATGTCTAGCCTTCCTGGACTCATCTGCCCTTCATGACTGCCTCCAAAGGGACTTTGTCAACCAGTCTCTTAAACCATCTTCCCTCCAGAAGTCAAAATAACAGTTCTGCTGACCCCCGCCCTTTTTTTTCACCTGATTTTTTCATCTGATTATATTGAAGTGTTTTACTTCAGCATGAACAACCATTCTGTAATGCCAGTTATTATATTCCTACATCCAATTTATTTAATTGGCTGAAATGGAGAGAAATTGGCTTTTTCAGCCTCCAGAGAACATTGAACTTCCAAATGACTTAGTCTGATTTCTGCGTGAAAAATTGATGTTGCCAGCTGACCAGTCATCTTTGATCAGGTAGCTCACATCTAAACAAACAACCAAACAATCATTCTTCAGGAAGATTTACATGAACAACAAATAAAAACTCTAGATAAATCTGAAATGAAAACATACTAAACATGTAAGGCATAAGAATTTGTATCAATCAATTTGTATTTAGAATGATTTACTAATTTCTTCTCAGTTTTTTGTGTCTGTATCACTACTGTTCATTGATAAGTCAAACAATCTTTTCTACAAAATTCAAGGTCACAAGCAGCACTTTAAAAGCACAGATAACAAATAGTGTTCCATCCTTCAAATACATAGATTGTCCTGCTATAAATATTTAATAGAAACTTAAAAACCTCAGGCCTTTACTTTCATCTAATTTAATTTCTGATTGCTGTGCTTCTTGTTTTGGTTTACCCGACAGACTATGACGGATTTTGTTGCCTGTTAAAAGCCCTGATCAAACCTTATCCAAGATGGTTGGATGCCTTTCTCTTCCTGTATATAAACCTATGCATCATAAGACAAAACTTGATGCCTGCCAGCATTTTCCTATAAACCAATTTTTTTCATTTGCTCTCATAAACAGTCTTTGTAATGAATTGTCACATTTACAAAACCATAAAATTTCAAGTGCATTTTTTTTTCAGTGGTGACTGTATGAAATGCCACCCTAGGGTATTCCAAAACTTTCATTGACAGTGTCTGATAGAACTTCAATGAGAAACAGATAGCTGGGTAGGCATTTGCTTTCAGCAAGCATTTAATCTGAAAAATCAGTAAACTCTCTCCCATGAAATTAACATTCCATAAAAGCTCCTCAAATAAAAAAGTGTGATTTTCTGCCAGCCTTCAAAGCACATTAATACCCAATACATGCTGTGGCTTCATCAAAGCTCTGAAAGCCAGCCATGGTACCTCAAGGTGCGCTCTGCTCTACCTGTGCTTTACCACAACCAAGCACTTATTTAGTGCATGTCAAACAACAGTGAAAGAAACAAAAAACCCAAACAAGCATAAATTCTCCTCACGGTTTTCATTTCTTTTTCTAGTCTGTGTTTCATCATTCCCTCCAGTATTAGAAAAGGTTCAGAAGAGTTTAATATTCCCTTCATTAAGAAAGGCCCTCTATAGTAAAACAGTATTTGTCTTCCAGAATTTCTTGACACTTGGAAGGTGTCTCCTGTATTCTTATAATGGAATTTCCATTAAAATTGATGTTATCTATATCATTAAGATATGGAGACACAGATGCAAACACTGAGAAAATCTCTTTCTCATATAAAGCATCTTTACAAGAGAAATTGTGGAACATTTACATAGTTCTGTCAAAGCTCAACAAGGTTAATTAATTAACTAAGCTGTGCTAAAAATCTATGTCTGCTTCCTAAGACTTGGGAGATTTTTGAGAAGAAAAGGCTCATATATATGGAATACATCCATGACTATATCTCTCATATGTATAGAATCTATCCCTGAATTAAGTCCAAAGTTAAAATCTTTCTGCAACTGCTTGCATAAAGACAAAGATTCCCTTAATGATTACTGTCACATTGATATATTTTACAAACCACCAACATAAGCTGCCATGCAGAGAGGGAAGACATATTCCTTTATTCATTGCTACAGAAAGGTCAAATGAAGTGCATGACCAAGTCCTTGTTCGCGTGGGACTGAAGAATACAGGATGCATTTCTCCATTTACTATAGTGAGTGTCTTATAATGCATTTGTTTAAAAGATTTATTCCTTCTTTGTTTAAAAAAAACAAGTTCTTCTTAAAAAAGACATTATATGATATTTTATTATTTAAAGAGTTCTAGTTCAGAGAACACGAATGGCACTAAATTCATCAGTGCCTCCCTATCATCTTTAAGCAGAAGGATTATAGCAAAGAAGTATTTTTTCTGTGCCTTATCTTCGGTCTCACAGGGAGAAGACTATGGCAGACCTAATTATATTCACAATGAACTCAGAGGAAAGTGGTTCAGAGGTGAAATTTTCATTAAAACAATTACTCATATCTCCATATATTAATTCATAAACAGATGCTGAACTGTAGGATGAGGAGTTTCTAAAACGTATCAACTATATTTAGTGTTAATGAGCTTTTTCAATAGCTGTCATGAGAATCCATGTACTCAGGAATTTGATAAATTCCAGTGACAGAGAGGAACAGACCCATTCAGACAGTGAACCTTCAAATTATATTCCAAGCATGACATTTTCCTCCATGCTGTATCCGAATTACCCATTAACCAAGTGGAAACAATCTGACACCAAATGTCATCAGCAACATACATAAAGGTCTTTAGCTTATTAAATGTTACACTCAGCACTTGTGCAACATCGGACTGCGTTACTTTCATGACATGCCACAAGAAGGGCAATAATACACAGCAATAAAACATCATTTGAGAAGACTTGCACGTGAGTATTCAACAGAAAATAGAATGAGAATAATTCTTACATGTTCAGAAGGTAAAATTTAGGGCACAATTTTTGACATAAATCAAAAGTTTAAAATTTGTTAGCAGTTTCTTCATGGTTATCTTGGACAGTATTTAGCGATATCTAATACTGCATGGCAACTTGTATATTTTTTATTACCTCTGAAGTTCAGCTCTAAAAGTTATTTCTCATTGACATGACTAGGACATTGTAAACTTTAGCATCTCTCTTCAAATCAAGTAATCCCTTCAGTCTAGTTGATATTGCAAAATGTGCTCCAGGCATTTTCTTTTTAGCACCATAAATGAGATAGCATTCAGCTCTCTTGCATACTTATGCTGCATATGAAAGTGAGGAACATTTATAACTATTGCTGAAATAGAGTGATGCTAAAAAATCTAAATTTAACCTTCAGAAATGTGAAAAGTGATGCATCTATTTCTATATTTTCACTCGGATTAGGGATGCTTACAAAATACAGAAGATCTGCAAATGTCTGAGTTCATGAAGAATTAAAGTGTTCTGATGTCCTTAGCTGTACATCTATGACCAAAATCATAAATGAGACAGAAAAATAATTTGCCCCTACTTTTGGATATTGTCTAATGCATATTAGATCACTGGAAAATATGCCATTTCTTTTAAAATAAAATAATGGTTTATAAGTTTTTTTTTCTCATAACCATTTACCCTCATATGCTCAAATGCAATAGACATCTAATATTAAACTCAGTCTAAGCAACTGACTCAGTAAATATAGATTGAATTGAAAGTCAGGCATCTCAATATCATTTGGGATTCGAGACATGGTAAACAATGAAAAAGCAAATTAAATGAGGTTCACAATGTCGATGTTATTTCAGAGAAATATGAAAAAAACAACGCAAGACTGTAGATTGTAACATATACTGTTATTTTTTTTCCACCAAAATCAGTATTGTTACTTTAAGGACTCTATTGTGAGCACCTATGCACAAGCTCAAGATGAAACGTGGTTTCAGTGAGTGAATTATAACTTTGGGAGGAAGAACAGAGGTGAATTTCAGAACAGACCTGCAGGCTCAAGCTATGTAGTAAATTTTCTGTATATCTCATTTAAAATGACAAATTACTTTTCCCCACCAGCCTCCCCTACATTTACCCCTGCAAATCAGTGGTTGATATGTATGTCCACTCTGCTATTTTGATTTAATTTTATCTTGTATTAAAAATATAATCTGTCTGAAAGTGTTGTATAGATGTACACAGGTATTCTAGATTACTGCAGTATTGCTAAGGTAGCGCCCCTTAAATATCAGTTTGATCAGCAGCAGAGGCTTAAAACACTTTGAAGTGGCTGGTGACATAGAGAGGTGACAAAGCAGAATTTATACTTTTAACAGAAGCTGCTGTAACTGGCACAGCTATGGTGTACTTCTCCTACCACTGAGTGTAAGGGAAACAAGCCATGCCTTCCTCTGCTGAAGAGCTGGGATATCAGCTATTGTACTTTCTGCTCTCTCATTCTCTTTGAAATACTTGGGAAAGCAGTGAATCTGAAAATTATTAAACTACATACCATAAATAACTGATAAGCTATATTACAGTTTTTATTTAGCAGTAGCTTGTAATAAGAGGAGCCAATTGTGTTAATAAATAGGCACACATGTATATCCAGAGAGAGAGAGGAGGAGGAAAAGAGAGAAAGAGAGGGAAGAAGCATTTAATTTTCTACTAAAATACAGCATTCTCTGGTATAAAATGAAGCAATTACCAACAGTTCACAGAACTGCACAAGACCGGAAGTGATTATCACAGCCAATTAAAAGTGCAGAGGATAATTACATTTGGCAGACTGAAAAACCTTGCTGGAATCTGTCCAGAGCACAGGTCCAGACCAGCAGCTCAGTTAGTCTGGAAGCTGGTTCCAAAGAGCAAGTGCCCAGCGTGAGTGTGCTGAACACTGGCTTTCACACAAGCAGCTGCTTACTCACGAGCTGGCCAACAAAGCTGCCACAAGAATGGTGCATAAAAAGATACTGTCAGCATCTATCAGGCAATAATTAAACCTCATCTCTCTACTTTTTTCCAGGCATGTACTTCCTTTCTGTGCATCAGCTGACTAAACAATCGTCACAATTAAAGGTGCTTCAGTCAATAGACATTTCAGCTGATTGGTAATTTCACTGAAGCTTCAAAAACCCACCATTGACATAACTTTCTCTTTTTCCAACTGGCATCACCAAAAAATTCAGGAAGCTATTATATTGACAGTCAAGTTTAACTTGACATTTTCTGAATACAACTGTCAGACATTTATTTCTTGTTATGACATTGAAATCTTATTTGTCCTGTGTATGTCTACTATTGCCAGTAAAGAACTCACCAAGTGAAAAAGGAATATAAAACATTCAAGCATAACCTAAACTCAGAGCTCTTGTGCTTTTTCTACCTCTTTTTGTATTTGCTTGCAATGACCTCAGCAACCCCTCAGCAAATAAATGAAATTGACGAGGCAAGAATCACGGGACACAACAATGTTCAACAAAGGCATCCACACTTCTTATTCACATCTATTCATGTTACCATATTTTGTTCACTAATATATTTTCAAAGATACAGAGTCTGGGTGAGCATGGCAGGAACCTCTGGTGACTGCCTGGCCCAAGCCTCTGCTTAGAGCAGGGTCCATGACAGAAGGTTGCTCAAGGCTTTGCCCAGTTGAGTTTTGGATATCTCCAAGGATGGACACTCCATATCTCTGGGTGATCTGTACTTGTGTGTGACCACCCTCATGGTAAACACCTTTTTTTTTTTTTAGGTGGAATTTCCTGTTTCACTTTGTGCCTATTGACTCTCATCTGTCTCTGGGCACCACTGAGAAGAGTCTGTTTCTGTTGTCTTTACTGCTCAATCAGGTATTTATGCACATGTATAAGTCCCCCCTGAGCCATCTCTTATCCAGGCTGAGTGGTCCCAGCTCTCTCAGCCTCTTCTCATTTGTCAGATGCTAAAGATCTTTAATCTTTGTGGCCCTTCACTGGGCTTGCTCCAGTAAGTCATGTCTCACGTTAACTGGTAAGCCCATTTTTTTTTAAAGTTAATTTTCTGAGATTTATTTTCTAAGAAAAAAAGTACAGCTGCTCAGTCACATCCATTTGAGAAGTCACTACAATTTAATTTTATGCTTCAAAAACAGCAACAACACACCTAAAATACTGGTCCTGAAATTTCTTATCACTGTCATTAAAAACACCACAACATTTACTAAGGAGTTTTCTAAATAAATGTATGAACATATTTTGTATGTAACTAAATTCATTAATTCAGTTTCTACTTTTGGCATCCATAATTTCTCATTTTACTGTGAATCTCCCTTAATTTTGCAACTTACTTTCAGTTTGCTTCTCAATAGAAGTTCTTTTGGTACTGCTGATTTTGTATATGCTACTATATATGTAATAAGTTATTCAAACCTACCTAATTCATTTTTCAAAAGAAAAAAAAAAAACTTTACAAAAGAAAAGGCTTAAAGGGTATTGAAACCCGAGATATATTAAACTGTGACAGATTTATGCAGTTTTCTTCAGTTTGTTGCTGAGATAAAGGAATATTTGTAATGAATAATGAATGGGTTTGTCCTTGTAAAAAAGTACGGATAATACCATACCTGAGGGTTTATTAATGTATTCAAACTTGTATTTAGTAGTTAATACATAAAATCATGAAAATACCTACATCATTTTCTCATCTAAGTCTAAGGTTTGTTTGCATTTAATCTCAGAAGTTTCAGTGTTTCCAGAAAAAAAGAAATTTATTTGAAGATGAATGAGAAAGGTAAAGGGATAGAAATTATTCTTATAAAGTAATACTACTGATGCATTCTAAAGTATCTAAGAACAATATTATAGTCATGTCTCTTTCATCATGTTTTTCCAAAAGATGCTGTCGGGATTAATTACCATAAAACCACTAAGAAGTACTGTAAATGCACTTAAGAATTTAGGTGGTCAATTGAATCAACTATGTGAAGATTTCTTTCCAGTTCAGGGTGGATCCATAAGAGAGTATTTTGGAAGACACAGTAGTTGAAAGAGTATGTGCTGCCCTATCAGAACCCCTTTGACCCACAATGGGAATGTATTTATGACAAGATGCAGAGTTGCAGAACTGGAGCAACCATGTCCATTGTCCATCTCACACCCTTGTGAGTGATATCATGAGTATGACAAAGAATAAGGAAAGAAAGTTTCACTGAAGGATTTGGAGCAGTCATCAGCCACAGTGAGAGGTGCTGTAGACTGGACTTTCTCTGTGTGTGGGAGTTAAGCGAGAAAGATGAAGGAAAAATGAAGAGTAAGGACGAATGAACATGCAAGGAAAAAATAAATGAAGCGTTTGAAAACTATCACTAGAAAATTTGCTACTAAACATTTCTATAATATTTATGGAAAATTTCTTTGCTGCAGTAAAAATTATTTCACTTAGCAAATTCAAGCATGACTACTGAAGACTTAATGTAATGTGTCAGGAGGGCATGAAACCGGTTTAGAAATAAGCCAGAGAGCTCTGTGTTTTATGACTCTCTGGGACCTATTGCTATTATTTCTCAAGCCAGCTTACCAATTACAGACCCTTACTGGAGACTGCATGCCTCAGTGAGAGCAGGAATAGACATATTGCTCTGTATAAGAAATAACCCATTTTCTGTAGATGGTGTCATCAAAAAAAGAGTCACAACTTCCATCTCAAAATGACAATATAGCTCATGTTCTTAAGCATGCATTACAATGGATCCATATAAATACAATGTTGTTTCTACATAATATATAGGATTCACTGTTAGAATCTCTGAAATTCATATACAGCTCCATTTGGCATTAGAAATTTGATCCTATTTTCAGTCACCTGAAAATTTCAGCTTTCTTGTAAAGCTTAATAGGGACATAAGCAGTAATCATAATGATAAAATAACTGTCAGGAAAAATATTTAAACTATATTTAAGACAGTGCTGTTGTAATGGAAATACTTTTTAATTCATTGGACTTCTACTTAATATCATAATTTCATTTGAGTAATCAATGAAAGTGGTAGCATAGCAGCTTAAGAATATTAAATACATTGTACACTGAACAGAATAATAGTGTCCCTCAAATCCCATTTTATTGTATTTCATACTGGAGAATGACTTTCTACCCTGAACTACTGCACTTCTGTAAAATTATCTGAGAAAGAGGACCATCTTGACATCATTGAAGCCATAAATAGGCTCTTACATTCTGAAAACCTACTCTTTGCTCAGTACTTTGCAGTTCAGCCAGAAGATGCTCCTTCTACCCACTTAAATAGTAAAAAGCACAGGGAAGAGATCTTTTCTACTCCTTTTAATATGGAGCTAGATCCTTAAGAAATCTTATTAATCTCACATCAGGAACTCTACAAGCAGAGATGAGAGTCTGGAAATCTGGACTACTTATGTTGGATTGAAGGGAGCCGGAGGATGCTGCATGTTAATGGGCACAGTGAGTTTAAAAAGATGCTGCACAGAAACACAGAAGGAATCTTGTGTGGGGAAGCAGTGAAGAGTCACATGGGATTCTGCTGCTGATCTGTTATTGCACTACAAGCTAGGAGTACCTAACTAAATATTTTGTGTCATAGAGACCAGCTGATAATATCCACTTTCTTTTGAAATAGAATTACATGGAGACACCAAAGAAGACACCTCAAATCCACTTTTTCCTGACAATGTTTTATGTTTTATTGGCTGAAAGGAAAATATGTAAACTGGTTAAATGATTTCAGCACATAAGAGTTCAATACAATTTAACAAATTATCAACTGTTGCTAAAAACCTCTAACACATTATTTTCCTTGTAAGAATGACACTCTTAAACCCTCACCCCAGCATCTGAACTCATTTTTCACAATTTGATTGTACCCCACTAAAAGATTTACACTGTTTAGTGTTTCAGGGGGTAGATTTACAGAAGACTGGTTGGAAATATGAAATAGGAGTTCAGTGGTTAACCAAAGAAATTAATGACAAATTGATAAAATTAAGTTTTTTGTGCTCATACCATTGTCATCAGATGACCAAAATTCACCCTCTTCGTCAACTATCTTTAGTCCACTACTTTCTATAATTTTATTCTACTGAAAAAGCAGTTTTTACATATGATCCAGTTGTTATAAAAGAGGATGAACTACATTTCAATAAAAATAGCACATAGTGGTAAACTCTAAACACCTTTAAGAGTGACAAAGGTAAATGGCACAGTTTACAAGGACAGCATTTTGAAACCTTCATAGATACGCGATATTCTGCTCCTAGTAAATCTTCAAAATAATTTCTCTGTCACCTTCTTTATGGATCAAATATTCCATCCCACGCAACTAAGCATAGCAAAGGAAAATAGTGAAGAGAGAGATGAATTTGAGCACCATTCTTAGCACCGCCTTTGATTTTTAAACCTGCTGATTTTCTGAGAAGTCTGCATGTTTTGGTACTGTTTACAATTCTGCAGACAGAAAAATTGAGAGATATGATGTTACAGTCTGAAAATATGATCAATGAAAACTGGTGAGAAAATATTAATTCTCTCATCCCATAATAATTAAGCAGAAAAACTAGTATAAGAAATTTATTAGGAGTGTCAAAAAGTAAAATATGTCAGGTTTTTAATCCTTGAAACTGTTATTATTGCCTATACTTTTATTTAGAAAAGATTTAATGCTTCCATTACAGAAATTCTCCAATATTATGCATCAAGTAGCATATTTTATAGGCATCAGTGTTTAATTTTCAGACATAAGCCTAACTCTATTCACTGTTTAATGAGGTTAAGATACATACCCCCAAACGGGAGCATTTCTTATTAGCATTCTCCTCATCCTAATTGTGCTGTACAACAGTGGCACAGGAAAGTGTTGATCAATTTGAAATCCTGGCCTAACATAGTCTTTCTGAGTAGTCATTTTATATTACAAGATCTTTGTAATTATGTGATCAAGCTTTAAT
Source organism: Dasyornis broadbenti (assembly GCA_013397935.1). Lineage (NCBI taxonomy): Eukaryota > Metazoa > Chordata > Aves > Passeriformes > Dasyornithidae > Dasyornis > Dasyornis broadbenti. The sequence continues at coordinate 1,688,278 of VZRN01005540.1, forward strand.
TCCTGTGTGCCGTGGCACCACTACATGAGGAGAACATGGCCTACATCTCTCCAGGTGTTACTATGATTATTTTATGCTTGTATAGATTCAAGCATAAAGGTAAGGGTAGAGTGGAAGGATCTGATCAAATAGAAAAACTTGTTCTAGTTTTATCACATGCTGGACCTCTTTTGCCTTACTTAATGACAACTATGTATTGGTCATTTTTACTGAATTTAAAAACAGGCGCTTCAATTTTCTTCATTTGATGATGAATAATGTGAAATGCTTTCATGCAAGCAATTGAAAGCTTATTTTGTGGATTTAGATATTCAGATACCTGAAAAATTTGCTATCAGTAACTCGGTATTTACTTTGCTATCCTACTAATTTCAGGATTGGGAGCAACAAGGAAAAAGGGTTAGATGAAAAAAATGATGATTTTTGAAAAAGATGATGTCTCTGAAATCTGGCATGTCTGATAGGAAACACTGTCACTGAGTATTTATGCTGCAGAAAATGCAAGAGATCTCAACACATAGTAAAAAAGAAAAGGACAATCTAAAGAGATATATTGTCTGAAAAGCAAGGAAAGGAAAGTACAGTTGTGTGCTTTTTTCAAAAAGAAATGAAGCTACAAGTAAGGTAAATGTCAGAATGAAAAACAGTAGCAGAAAGCTGAGAGCACCTGAGCACATCAGCCGTGAGTCTGCTCTTTATCCCGTTTATGAGTTGAGCTGCTATCAGTTCTAAACGACAGGTGGTTTCTGCTGACCCTGAATGGATATAACCCCACTAACCACAGCCATGGGAAGTGAATACAGTCTGCCCTCACCGAAGCAAGCAAGAAGCAAACACATCAGTGTGAGTCAGCCCTTCACTGATGGTGGCAGAGCCCAGGTGAGCAGCTCAGATCAATCACTGGTGGTTTTATAAACAGGTGAGACAAAGCTACTGACCACCACCATATACATTATGTGTCTTTGTCTGTGCTTTTGTGAAGTTTATTTCTTCTGAAGGTCTTCAAGATGACTTCAGACTTTGGGAGTATCTACATGACTGCATTATACAACTGGTATTTTACATTGCTCACTACCTGATCTGCATGCTTTAACTTCTGGGGCTGTAAAAGAAATGAGCGCCCTAAGCAAAGCTGGGAATAAATACTGAAAGACTGAAGAACTCCAAAGTGGCCAAACAAAGTCTGCCTTTACCTCCTTGTGCAACTTTAAAATCCGAGGGTGCAGAATTTTTGAGAGCTAGTTTGTAACTCTGAGAATTATGAAGTATTTTCATTGGTTTGAGCATCCTCTGCATTATCACTTATTTGGGGGATTTGGAATCATATACTTTTAGATTTGAGAACCAGAATATTCAATAGTATAACAACTGCATCTCTTTGAAGCTTCTCTTAAAACTGTTAAAGCAGCTTTGTTCTTGTTTTTCAGCAACATAACTTAGAATAGAATCAGTCACAAACTACTAACAGAACAAAACTTCAAACTGAGCAAAACCATCATTTTCTACACAATGCTTGATTAAAAGAGTTGAATTCTTCCTGCAAGATCTTGTGGAGGCTTAAAAGATATATAGAACTGCAAAAAAAAAGTGAAATAGAGTTTGGAAAAAGACTATTATTACAGTCAGCAATGGAAAAATTCCCTGAACTCCAGGAGGAGACTGGAACGTATTCTGAGGAAATGTCATGGTCGTGACATTCAGTTCTTCCATTTCTCCTTATGCAACCACTGTAGGCCAAATGTGGAGATACAGATTCATTCAGAGCAGAATTAGTACCTTTAAGAAGAGCTTCTGAAAAGTTCTGTAATTAAATCCCAGAATCCTCTGACTGGAAACCATTTCCCAAGACTAAAAATAAGCAGAAAGCTTATTTCCATGAGCTACAGTACATGATAAAAGGGCTTTTAAATATTAAATGATATATGCAACCAATAATAAACATATTCTGTATGAATATGTGCCCTATTTAAATTTCTAAGCATTTGCCTTCAATGCAGAATTCAGTAGCTACTTCATTTGTCTAAGAGAAAACATAAATACACACAGTAACTACTCTCTTATTACTTCAATGAAAAATTCATGTCTTAGGCTACAAATCTATGTTTTGTTCACTAAGTTTGCTATCTATTGGGAAATTAGTGTTGCAATTCTGCTTTTTAAAATTATTTGGGTGTTCAGGGAGAGAGAGAGAACATGAAGGAAAGCTGATTATTCATCTTGTTTTACATACATTTAATCCAATACTACTTGTATATGCTATTTGTTTATAGCATATACCCCTGGTCAATAATATTAGTTTTAATATGAAATCATTCCGTATTTAGTTACTACTCCAACACGAGGTTTTTTTGAATTCCAAGCATTCAGTATTACACAAATACTCCTAACTAAAATAAAAAAATATAAAATATATTTTATATAAAACTATAAAAATATAGCAATCAGAATATCTGTATATTTAGAAAGTGATAAAGGTGCTCATAAAAAGTTAAAAATAAACTATATTCCTTGAAACACTAATAAGTTAGAATGATGAATATGTCAAGAAAACTTTATAAAAATAAAATCTTCAAGAAGTTTTTGGCATTACTAAATTAGTATCTTAGCAATAATTATATATTTGGGTTTGTAAAAGAATATATTGGGTCTGTAAGTCATGTCACACCTACTCCTCTCGAAACTACTAATTTAATAAAGATGTTCAGTATTAAGATATATCCATTTTTATCCTATAAATTACTTATTTAAAAGCAAAAGTCAGGCCAGTTTTGTTGCATTTCTTTTTTCACTACTTTATGCTCTCCTACCATTTCAAAAGCAGAACACATATCCCTATTGTCATTACAATCAATCTAAATGTACCTTTTGGTTTTGATTTAACTAAGAGATGAGAGTGGATGACAACAGGAAAAATAAGGAATGTAAAAAATATGAATATACAAAGCACATAATAAATAGAAATATCATGCACTATTAAAAGTTACACAAAAAGTAAAACTGAGTAACAGCCTAAAGTGATGTTAGCTGTTGGCAGCAGACTCAGTGATAACAGGGACTTCCAGTCAGTTGGATCATAGATGTATTTCCCCAGAGAGGATCAAGATATGCTGTAAGCAACTGATAGATGCAAACATAAATCAGCTCCAGTGCCAACTAAAAAATAAAACAATCTCACATCAATACAAACCTTTAAAGACTCTTTTGCATGAATATTATGTTTTTCTAAGGGAAGTTCATCAGAGAATGGAGTTTCTGATGGACAGAAATGCCTCATGAAGGAAGCTGGCACTTGTAGCATGGATATCAATATAAAAAAACAATTTATGAGAAATTTTTCTCCCTTCTTACAGCTAAACTTGATCTAAAATCACAGTTAGGCCTAGGAATCATTATGCTTTGAAACATAATCCTGACCCATACTGGGTAGTAATTTCAGTGTTTGTAAGGAGACAATTAGTCGTGTCAGTGAAGTTTGACTTGCCAAGCCACAGCCCTACTGCCTACAATTGACTTTTCTTCCATAAAACATGATAGTAACACTAATGTACATTCATCTGAGATTTCAATTCTTTTCAGAGAGGAAACACTCTACTGACCTCCATCTCTCACTATGAAGAAAGAATCATAATTTCTCAGGTCCTGTGAAATAGTAACAGGGAGGAAGCTTCTGTCAAGGGGGCTTTTAATGACATCGTATATTTGTCAGCATAAATTTCTCTTCTTTGAGAATACAGCTAAGATTATGCACAAATTCATGATCCTTTCCCGCCTCCATTGGACTCTGTCATTATTACTTTAACAGCTATATCTCAAAGAAAGCAGAGAACGGACTGCTTGAAAAACATAGTGCACAGTTTTCCAATAAAAGTATTCCAATTCAAAATGATTAAAAAAACTAAACCAAAACAAATCAAAAATAAAACCAGAAACAAACAAACAAAAATCTCCAAACACAAAACCCAACATACTTTCTTGGAATTTTCATGATAATGATTATTTTTGAAACAATTTCAGCAGTAGTTTACATATCTGTATCAAATGCAGCCTACCATATTAGAAAAGTTTTGCCAATCTGAGACCTGCTTTAAATACCAAATGTAGAGGAAATATACCTCCTATCTCCAAGCAGTTGCTTCTGCTTCATATTTCCAGTTGATGAAATTTATTACAATGTTTGCCTAGGGACCAGAAACAGAAATATTCATCCTTTAAGGAACCAAAGTGTTGAAGAAAATGCATTTACCCAAATTTCATGTCTTTTTTTTCCCCTCTGTCATTCTACTTTTTTTCTTTTTTAATTTTTTTTTTTTTTTTTTTTTTTNNNNTTTTTTTTTTTTTTTTTTTTTTTTTTTTTTTTTGGTAAAGAACTGGAAATTTGTGAATGCCTAAATGACAAGCTCTTTTGAAAGAATAGGACTGTCATTCTAAGGCTATTTTGCTGCAATGTCACTTTCCAAAGTGACTATTTTTTTTTTGTTAATTAATCAGCTCCATGTTTTAAAAAGCTTATTTATTTACTTAGGTATTGAGAAGCAAATTGAAAAAGATCAGCCCTTTTTTCCATGCAATGGAGAGTGTTACTCCAGTTGGATCATGCTCTGGTCCATCAGGGGAACACAGTTCTAATCTGATTCATAAAAATTTATTTCAGTGAAACCATAAGAGAACAGAGAATATTTTTTCATAATTTTTATTTTGCTGGGAGGTCACTCTAAACAAGGCAGCACTGCTGTAGTGAAGAGAATCCCTGGAACCAACTGGATATTTATAGTTAATATGTCAAAAGTGAGAATTGTTGACAATTAAAAATGTTTCCTAAGAGCCCGATGTACCATGACTAGCACCAGAGATGACCAGGAAAGATGTAATCTTCAGTTTGGGTCAAGATTAGGGGAAAAATTGGCTTCATAGGAATTATGTTTCAGTTCTGAACAAGCTGTTATCATCCTTGCTTCCTTGTACCGTGTGTGTGCCCATGCATACATACATGGTTCTATGAATCTTGTGCCTGTTTTTCACTTCATAAGGTACCTAGTTCCTTGATAAGCAAGAGTCAGAGAGGTTTACCTGAAGAAAAGCCAGAGTTTAAAGACAGCTTAGTCCTGGCCCATGGGTAATTTTTTCGTGTTACAAAGCAGCACTAATGGCAGAGAGAGGCATCTTCTAACACTAAGCCTTGGTCTCCTGAGGAAGCAGAATAGCAATCCCATTTGACACCTTTTCCCTGCCATGTGAGGGGAAGGGAATGTAATTCTTAAAATGGTCTGAGAGTCAGTGAGGCACTAATGAAAGTTATCCACGAATGGTGACGATCCAGGTTGGAACTGTCACACTCACTATTATCCAGACAATACCTACTGGGTAAATAAAGTTGCAACTACCTATCCTGTAGCTCTACATATTTCACGGATTTCCTTTTCTGTGTCTGCAATTATGAAACCCAGAGCAGTATTAATTCAAAATATTTTATTTTTTAAATAGCTAGTTAAAAAATAATAGTCTTTCTATAAATCAGTCAAGGTGAATGATGTATTATTTTGATGTCCAAAAGCTGTTTGGCATATAATAAAATTATGAACCAAGCTGGAATTACAGAATCTGAAGTAAATATCTGAAGACTTTTCTGCCCCTCAGAGTGTGATCAGAAGAGCTTGTGACTGGGAAGACAAGCACACGAAGTGCTGCATGCCTCTATTTGTAACAAAGAAATTGGAAAATGTGTTCGACAACATTTTCTGTATTTTACTGAGTAGGAAGCTAAGGATTGGTCCCAGCACTGCCACATCCAACCTGTCTTCACAAGAACCTGCAACTTACTAGAAAAATCTTGATTACCTAGAAATGAGTGGCTCTTACCTGCCAACAGCACTTCAGGAGGTTTGACAGTCACAGGCAACCATGTATTGTGCAGTTTTCACTGCCAGTTTGACATGTTTCCTAGTTTAGAAGCACTGGAAACTTCAGACAGAAAAACAATTACCAAGTGGGTGCTGCTGGAAAGAATTCACCTCCACAGCTCACCTTCAAGGAGCAGAGCTGTGGGCAGCCCGAGACCCGGCAGGGAGAGAGACTGGTAGCAGCACTGGAAAATTTCAGCTGACCTTTATGGAAAATTCCCATGTCTATCTTGGCTCTCAGAGCAAAGTTCAGTGTTTAATTTTGCAGCAGTTTTGATGAGATAGGAGCTGTAGAAGTGCAATTCACCCATGAAGGCAATGGCTTGAAATTTGGGCAGAAAACTGACAGCAGAATGCAGCTGAAGTGTTCTGCTTTCTTTTCACATTTTGGGATAGGCAGAACAGGTTATCACTAACAGTTCTCCTGTTCCTGGTGGGGTTCTGTTTGTTTGTTTTGAAGTAATACTGCCTTCCTGAGTGCAAAAACTGATTTTTTAACCTATGAATTGCCATTTGAAAACAATCATCCATGATTTAAGCAAAAAGACTTACAGTTGAATGCTTTCAATACCACTAAAAATATATATAACCACACTGGTCTCATGATAACTGTCTCCAACTTAATTTTAAACTTCAAAATATTATTTGAAGTTACACCTTCAGAGAATACCGAGTGAAGTCTGGGATCCTGATAGAGCAATGATGAGTTTCAAATACAAGGAGCAAAAAAAAACCACCGTCTTTTCAGGCCATTGTCAGGAGTTAGTGCAAACACTAATACTAGTATCTACTGCCAGCTGCTAAACTGCGGCTGCAAAATACGTCTGAGCTGAAGGGATCTTGTAGTGACATAAGAGAATACCACGGCTTTTTTCATAGGATCATAGTATCACAGAATTTTTTTGGTTGGAAAAGACCCTTAAGTTCATCAACTCCAACTGTTAAAAACACTATTAAACAAATATTAAAGCTGACACACTGCACAAGGTGAGCAGAGTACATCACAGTCCTGCCACATAAATGTTTGCAGTTTAGCCTAACTCTGGCTGATCCCCAGGCAGACCACCTTCTAGGAGTAATTTGGGTATCTCCTTAAGTAGGGATCAATACATTTAAATTAAATTCTAACCCAGGTAATCCAATTTTCTTCTTTTCTCTGTGAAAAAAAAAAAAACCCAAACAATTTGGATCTAGGCAACATTTCAGTAAACATCTTGATTTGTCATTCAAGAGTTATGTTTTCCATTTCTAAATCAGCCACAGGCAAACTATTGAAAGATGTCTAGAAACAAGACAGAGACCATTTAATTTCACATGAAGTTATTTATCCTGAATAGCAAACAATCATGACATCACAAACCAGATTCTTTGCTTTATCTATGAACCAGACCAGAGAGGTTTTATTCATCCTCCCTGTACTCTAATGTTAGGGACTCTTCCTAATAGCGAAGCTGGTAGTGCAGCCTCCGAAAATATTGAAGTCTCATCTTCTCTGAGATTACCAGTGAGGGTGCCAATTACTGCTGAGCGTAATGGCATTTTCTGTGATGTAGACATTGTCAGACAGGAGTCACAATTAGATACGCTTGTTAATTTATAAACCAGAACTCACTGTGTTTTTGTCCCTCCTCTCATGAATCTAGTACAGATGACTGAGAGATTAAGAGAGATTTTGAGTTCTGAGTCTTTGAATACATCGGTACTGAAACTAAAGCATTTTTTAAAAAAATATCTCCAAACCTAGAACTGTCTGAACACACCCAGAGAGATCCTGCGTATTGCTGCTCTTGTAATGCAGCATTGCAGTGGTTGTTTTATTTATTCTGTTGTTAAACCTGCTTTCAAGAATGGCTGCCAGACAGGGGTGACACTTCACTCACTCCAGCAGTGTCACAAAAATCATCGTTTGATGGAACTAACAAAATTATGTCACTCAGAAAAAAGACTTTGTGAACATTGTGATCTTTCAGGCAGCACATCCTAATAGTTAATTGCCACTAGTATTACTGAAAGTTTTTGAGCCTCATTTGCTGCAATATCACCTTTCTCCAACATTTGCTCCTCTCAAATTTCTTCACTTACATACAGTTTAAGTTCTCTATTACATTTTTTCATTTACTTCTGCATTCATATTCCATTGACCATTAAGACTAGACTCATGACTCTGAAAAAAAGAGATTCTAAATAATTTTAGTTCATTTTTCCTGGTGTATTAGGCAGAGATAAATCTTCTGAAAAGAAAACAAGGGAATAGTCAGCAATTTTTAAAAGCCTGATTTATAATGTAAGTATTCACTTTCTTACAGATGACATATGAAAAAAAGATTAGAAGAATTCTAAATGTTTGCCTAGTTGTCAAGCTGCTTCAGACTCACAATTTCAATATTTGCAGCCTGCACTCTAACCTGTTTAACAATGTTTGGTGAAGTACCAGACGTGGATCAAGTTCCAAAGGACAATCAAGGTTATTTAAAAACAATTTGGTATGTGGATACAAAAATCCCTTCTTAATTTTAACCAAAAAAATTAGAAGTATTCCCAGCTAAGATGTTCTGCTTTTTTACAGTGAAGCAGGGGGATGAGGGCTTGCAACATTATTTGTATAATAAAGCTATATTAAACAATAATTTAGTCTTTTAAAAACATGTTCTAATATTATTCATGCATTTATATTTCGATATTGTTTAACATTTCTGCATAAGATGCAGAGATATCTCTCAAATGTCTGTATAGGTAGCCAACATAACCTTAGGGAAGGAGAAAAACAGGTTTATACATTTGACAGTGTTGTTTACTTTGCTATAATGCCATTTCTAGAAGAAAAGCAACTAAGCAAGTAAAGGAACATCATGCAGTGGATTACACAGTAATAACTTCAAAGGCAATTTGGAGCTTCTCACTTTCTGTGTTCCTTGGAATGAGGACAACAGCTGTAAAGGTTTTCAAACAGGAAAAGGCTGCATGCTGCAGTTGAAGTATTTCATGATGACAGGTAAAGGCAAAGCTGACGGGTAAAGGCAAAGCTCTTCAATGGATTTCAGATAAATTCTAAAATGATTTTGAATACTATCCTTTGTGGGCAAAGATCGAAATCAAGAATTTTTAAACAAGTAAATGATGTCTAGCTGTGCTTTTGGCTGATGTTTTCACTGTATCATTCTATACAAACTTGGGCAGCAAACTTTCATGAAAGCCTCATTTCAATGAGATTCAGGTAGGGTACATTCATCACCAGCTAATATATACAGAAATATATAATCCAAAAATTTAACTAAATATCAATGACCTTTGAACTTCTCAGTAGTTAGAATCTAACTACTCATAGCTTAAACTGAACAAATCTTGTATAACAATTGTTATACAGCCTGCTGGTAAATAAATGATAAATTAACAGCCTTACATAATCTTATTTTTTAACAGAAATTAGAAACAAAATTCAGTATGATAGCTCTGACAATCCTAATGATATAGCAATATTCAATTTTTAAAAATCCATTTAATAGATTAAAGAGTGCCAAATACTCTCTACTATAGTGGTAGCAGTATTTTACCCTTCACAAGTATTCATATCTTTAATTACTTTTCACAGTGGTTTGTCTTGTTTTTCTCTCCCTCTGCTATTTCTTTTTATAAATCAGTTGTACAGAGTAAAAAGAAATCTAAGCATATTCATTCCACTTATATTGTTTTCTTTAATGGAATGTCAACAACTATTGTAGTTCTGAAGAGCTCCATTGTACCTTGGACTGTTGAAGCCAAGAGTGGGTTTTAAAAGCTGTGATTGTAGCAGCCATTTATGATGACAGATACAACTGTATTCACTTTAATATATTCAGAATGTCTAACTACTTCACCAGGCTTTAGTGTCAATAATATCTTGTGAAAAATGGTACACATTCCCACAGTAGGGGAAATCGTAAATGCATTTACATTGGGCTTCCTATAGGAGAAAAAAAAAATCAGTCTTCTCTTTGTGTATTTTTCCCACCTCTACTGGTGGAAGTCTCTTACTCCTTCCATATTTGCATATTCATTTCCTCCCATACCCCTCAAATCCTTAAGGGTGTGTTGTTGCAGTCTTCCCAAACTTCCATTGCACAGTAGAAAGAAAGATATGTTTCTCCGAAACAACTGCTCTATCCACAGATATTCTACTGCCTTGGTTTAAATTCACAGCTACTCTTCCTCTGCCCCCAGCAAAACTGTCATCTTATTTAGGAAAAAGAGTTGGTGTATTACTATAGGCATCAAAATTCTGCCTCTTATCTCATAGAAGAGCTTCCTAAAAATATAGCAGGATTTTCAAATTATCTGTGTTAAAAGTGTATTTTCCTTCAAAGGCAGAAAGTCCCATATATTTCTTCAAAGACGTGTTACTCAAAATTTGGTAAAGGTCAAATACAGCTAAGCCCTTTTAAAACTATGTTTGCTTTTCTCCTCACAAAACAAATAAACACAAAAGCAACCTGTGTGTTTTCTCTCCTCTCCTCTCCTTGGGATGTTAACTAGATGTTATCAATTGCCATAAAAAAAACATGAATTAAGACCATCTCCAAATCTGTTTTTGAATCAGAATTGCATTTTTTACTCTACTTGTTTTATTTACTCTTCCATAACATACACGATCAGGAGCTATAAGGACCTTCCACACATGTAGTTATTCATTCTGCAACAATCTATTTATTAAAAAACTCTCCTTTCTGTCCACAAAATCCTTTTAAAATACCAAAAGTAAATTCGTCATTTTTCTGTTGACTCTGTATAGTATTTTTAATCAAGTTAATGCAAGTTTTCTGCCCTTTGATACTCTGAAGCACTCAGTTTAATAAGGGAACCAGATCAGCTGTCAAGTTTTCTTAGAGTGACTTTGCCATACATTCAGAAATGGAAAGAAAACTTTCAGGTCTTGAAAGTCTTTAATTTAGCCTGTAAGAGCCAAAACCCCATAATTTATATTGTTTAGATTAGTTTTATTTTTTAGCTAAGTAGCACTTTTAAGAACAGCTGTTTTCAAAGGACAGATCATAAAAAAACCACCACCGATAGTTATTATGTGACTTAAGGAGCTATTAAGTAATAACAGGACCCTGAACTTGTATTTATAATATTTTATTCCAATGTATATATACTAGAATTTAAAGTAAAACATTTTCAGTGCTTTGTGCTTTCTGTCCAACCCCTAGCAGGCACTTCTACCTGTATATTTTCCTGAGTGGAGCTTATGAATCATTGTTCTCTCAGCTTCATGTGCAGATCAAAACTACTATGACAGATCACAAAGATGTTTTTGAACCACATAGACAAGAAGACACCTAGAGCAGAACAGTACAGACATTAGCTTTTGAAAATATAAAGTGTAATCTGCCAACTATCATTTAAAATATATTGGAATAAGACATTGTGGAACATATGCAAAATATTTTGAAATGTCCTTGACTTTTCAAAGGCCAGACTAGATCTTTCAAGTATTTTTCTTCAGTCTTTTGAGCCATTCTTACTAAGAGAAATAGCTACATAGGACTATTTCCTATTAAAAGTACAGCTTTTCATTTGTGCATGAGAATAGTGGAAAAATAAATGCTTTTCCTGTTGTGGTCACATAATTTCCAGTAAATGTCACATTATCCACATTTGCAAGTGCCTTTTCTTCCTAAATCTCTGTTCCTGCCCTCCTATTCATCCTAATAAACAGTCACCGCTGAAATATAAGCAAAAAGTCTAGATAGTGCCAGCTGTTCAAAATGACAAGCAGTTCACCTAGCTTAAATTTTTCTTTTCACCTGGTGGTGTCAGAGTAGTTCCTCATAAAACTGAATTTGCTCATAAAAATCTAGATATTAAATTAAAAAAAAAAAAAAACCAAAACATATGCAACCCACACAAAGGAACTAGCCTATTTCTATTTAAATTAGCTTATCTCAATGCATTTTTTGCCCTTTGCCTAGCTATTCATGAGTGACTTCTTGAATTCCGCATGCTAGCTCAAAAATTCCAGAAAACTAATGGAATTGTTTTGGAGGAACAAAACACCTGAATATTCAAAACAGGATTTCAGCAATGCTCTGTCCCTGCGTGGAGGGGTGGCTGCTGGGCTGGAGGCAGTGGCCAGGTGGGAAGGTGCTCGCTTTGATCCCTGTTGCCTCCATCTCAGGGGGTTATTTTTGCACTGCCTTTTTTCCCAAGCCTTGGCTCGTGCACTGCTGAGTTTTGCCCTGGGTGGGATGGGCAGGTGGGTGGTTTGCTGGAGGGCAGGAACAACCAGAGCAGGGTTCGTGGGGAGGCAGGGTGACCCCCTCAAAGGTACCTCCTGCTGCAGCACGCCTTGGATTTGATACCAAGACCCAAAGTGCGTTGTTGATTTGTGCTTTCACAGGGAAGGCTGGGCAAAGAGGCATTGAGGTTGGTTTGGGCCACTGAAATCACAAATTGAGAGGCAATTACCAACTCCAAAATACAAAGATAGAAGCCTCTCAGTAAAAATGCAAAGGTTCAGAGAGGGTGGAATGTTAGGACAGGTCCAGTATGGGATGCTATAAGGCAGGTGGTGCTTGGGCTTCAGTGCCAGGCTCAAAGTTGTGGAGAAACCAGATGTTCACAGCAAGTTGCACTTCTCTCAGATGTGCATGGAAGACACAAGGTTTCCTGGCAGACCTACATGACAAGAAATCAAAAATCACCTCTCCTCAGGTTCTTTACCCACCTGGGTATTAAAGACTATTGATAGCAACATTAAAAATGCCCTGTTAGAAGATACGTGTAAGTAATGAAGTAGGAGCTTAAAATAGATTTACCATCCCTACACTGAAACATCGTAACCCACCTACTTTCTAATAAAATATTTATTCTGTTTACTGCAGGTCTCAAACCAAAATTTTTGTTTCCAAAGAGGACTTATTTTTCTTTATGTTTTAGTTTGCGTTGAACTGAGAACACTGAAGTTAAAAAGGAAGGCTTCCAGTTGTCCTGTGGCCACAATCATCACTTTCAAAGAAAGCACAGAATGAAAAAGGGAACACTGTGTGTTACCTGTGAAGCACAGTTTATTCTAACTGCCAAAATTAAACAGCAAAAACAGCCAAAACTGCCAAAACAGCAATATTTTAATAAAAACCCTATACTTATTTTGTACACTGCAGCTAGCTTAAAGAAATGCATGCTGTGATTCCATCCTAAGAAAACTTAAATACCATGAAAAACAGTAACAGTAATGTTGCCTTAGACATAACAAGGTAGAAGCAATATATTTTATTAGACCAACTGGTATATTAAACCCCTGAGATCTAAAGACAGCCTTGTACACCCAAAAGCTTGCTTTCTTTTTTTTTTTCCCAGCTGTACATCTCAGTTAAATATATATATATATACATATTTCTACTACAGATTTCTACTTGACTGCTTTGAAAAGCTGACATGAATTTTTGGGCTTGTTTTATAACGAGAAAATATTATGTAGAGCCAGCTTACCATTTCCAAAGGTTATAACCGTAATAACCATGAAACCTTAAAGTAGGATTCATGTAATTTAGATGCCTGTATTCTAAACCTACATCTGAGCTTGTGAACTAAAGCTCCTTGGATAGTCAAGAGATGGAAGTGGAATTCTGTAAAACTCAACTCATTTGATGTTCAATGCATCGTCATAAAGAGGATACCAGTCATGCCATGGAATTGCCAGGAAGAGCAACCAGGGGATGTAAATATTAAACTTAGGTGAGAGGAGTCTTACCTCTAGGGGAAAAAAAGCACACAACAGATCATGCACTCACCATAAATAAACCTCCCACAACTTGAGTAAAATTATTCTGTGGGACTAGTGGCTCCATAAAGGGCTAGTCTTATTAAAGACTGGGGAGGTTTCTTGTCATATCATGTGTCTGGAGAAATATAATCCTCTTGTTTAACATGGGAAGAGTGCAGTGAGGTGAAACAATGATTTAGAAAGGGAGAAAACTCACAGGCATCTTTCTACTCTATTTCTTCCCTCTTCACTTTGTTTAAAGAATGTGGGTGAAATTCACTGAGTTTTATCACTTCTCAGTCGTTTCTATGAAGTTATATGTAATATTTTTAAACTAATCCAGTTCTGGATGTGAATAGAATATTCCAAAAAAGGAATTCCAATAGAATATTCCAAAAAATTCCAGCAAAAGGAAAAACTGCATTAAAGAAATGGAAAAATGTCATTGCTGGTTTCAATTTCTTTTTCATATTCAAACAATTATTGTGTGTTATCATATTCACACAGAAAAAAAAACAAGTTGGTAAAATTGTTTTCCTATATTAAGCTCTCACATAGGTAAGGGAAACATCAGAAGTTTAATTATTATACAATTTTGATTCAGTAATTTCTATTCCCTTTCACATATCTTTAATTTTTAACCTCTTCAGATAAAGCACCCTAGAATACAGAGTTATTTCTCCTGATTATTTTATTTTAGCCGTGTAGTTTTTCCTATGAGTCAGTAGGTGTTTTACCCAAATTCATTCCAGTAAGAACTGAAACAAACTGTTTACTAAAGTGAATAAACTGGGAAGAACTATAGTTTCAGACAGATTCAAGATTAAAATCTGTACTAAGAGTCATGTAGAAATAGATGGGTAGGTTTTCCCTTTTTATTATGGTACAAAAAAAAAAAATAAATTTCATCTACTGTTCATCCTATTTTGAAGTGTCACTACGCAGGTACCATGCATTTTGTCTGTTACTAAAGCATGAAGAAAGTATATTAAAATTACCTTTAGAAAATTGTTTCACTCTTTAATTGAAAGAAATTGCATGAAAGAATAACCAATAAAACATCAAGGTGATTTGCAGAGCTGGATTTTTTAAAAACTGATATCAAGTTCTGATCTTTCATAACTGGAAAGTCAAAAGATGAAATATTGACTCTCTAAGTCAATGGGCAAACAGACATTGATATCAGAGAAACTCAGACTTCATTCTTGATTCACACTTGTAATAGAATTCCAAGTAAAACTTGTGTCTTAAATTTGATATGCACTGTTTTTCTATTTACATACTATGATATTTTAGGTGATTAATTAATACTATGAGACAACAGCATGAAAAAAAGCCTTTTTTTTTTTTTTTCTTCAGGGGTGGTAATAGGGAGATGACACTATTTCTGAGGATGAGAGTACTCTTTAAGAGAAGTGACTCAATATAGTGGAACATAAATTAAATACATTCTAAATTATTTTGAGGTTATTATTCTGTTAACACTGTACTCGTGATATTGCTGCACTTAAAATGAGGTGTCTTTCTTTTTCTTCTTTAAACAAAATTTTTCTGCTTCTATCAACATTTGTAATGATTTCAGATGCATGTATTGTCTTGAATTTCTCCCTGAACATATGTATTATCAATATCATTTTATTTACTTGCTGGGAGTTGAGGACTTGCCTAGGGCAATTGAAAGACATTGAAAGCATTTGGAAATTGCTCTCCATTTTAAAGCTAAATATTCAGCTAATCTAATTGGGTATACACTGTTTTTAAGAATGTTTACAGGTTGTTTTTAGCACAGGGGCAACACAAGGTCCCCATGCTATTGTACTGGTACATTTTATCCTCTGGTTTGTTAAAGTACCATCCTGGAAGACCCCACTGTACATATCAATTATCTAAAGCTTTGGAAACGCTTTTAAGAAATGCTTTGGAAATGACAAATGCTTGGTTAGGACAGTGTTGGTGGATTTAACATACTCTAGAGGAACGTAAAAGTAAAATGAAGACTTCTGATTCCACAGCAATAACGTGAAACATTAACATTCAATGTAATTTATCTACTTTTAAAAGGTTTTTTAACAAGCATCTTGGGTGCCTTAACAACAGATTTATTTAATTTTTGTAAGATATTATTGAGCTAAGGGTTTATATGTCTTTTATGCCTTTAGTAGTCACTAGCACATTTTTGTGATAAACATTTTTTGTCTGCAGCTTCTTTCTCTCTGTAGAACGGAGCTCATCTTAACAACTTCACTAAACCGAAACAGTGGGAAGCAGCATCATGGTAACAACATCCACTCACATTGCTTTTATTTCAATATTCTCATATGACTCATGAAGAAAGGGAAATTGACTCACACAAACAAACTTCGATAACTTTGGAAATGTCATTTCCCTATTATTTTTCCCTCACATGGTGTAAAAAACAAATTTGCTTGGAGTTATTATTTTACCTTAGTCTTCAACCTTACACACAAAGCCACAACTGAGAAAAAACCCAACATCTTCAGGAAAAAAAAAAAAAAAAAGTAAAAGTTTAAAAAGGCATCAGGTTTATAATAATAATATTATGGTTAGAAATAAACAAAATTGTCATAAATTTAACAACAGTATGCACAGTAATTCACTGCACTTCTTGCATAATATCTAATTTAAGTGGAATTCTTCATTTTGATTATGGTCTAAGATTTCTTCTATTTATTATCAATTATTGAAACACACCCCAAACTTTTACTGGCACCCTATTGTCCACAGGGAGTACAGGACTCCAGTAGAAGTCATTATGGCATCATCAACTGTTAGTGGCCACATCTTGGAGGATTTTTGATAAATAGCAGAAAAAGAGCAGTATGCAGTGCATGAAGTAGGACACTGCCCAGAATGACGAGCATGTAAACAAATCACTCAAAGAGAACAAGTTATTCATCAGATCTAATTTTAGGGAGACACAATTCTCCATCTAAAGCCATAGAGTCTGTTTTATTACACAAGTTTTGGCCATCAGCTTTGCCTACTTCTTTGAATTACTGTCTAGAGGATCTTCTCTCTACCCACACTACGATGGGAATAATCTCTAATAATGAAAATTGGTCATTGTGAGCACCCCAATCCAGCATATCACAAAAGAAGAAATATCAGAATGTGACCAGCAGCAAGGTTGAAAATGGATCTGGAATTTCATCTCCCTTTAACTTTTGCATCTATTTTTGGCTAAATTGCTGAAGTTGGTTTTCCATAATTCATAATTTCTATTTATAATAAGACAGTACATGACATCATCTGCAATTTCTTTGAAGTAAAATACATAAAGTTTTGCTCATTGCTGTCTTCATGTAAAGCTGGTTTTGAATAAACCTCTAAACCCATTTACAATAAATATGTTAAATGAACATTTATAGAGAATGTTTTAATCAAATACCTACATAATGTTTTGATTATTATTACTCAAATGCACACAGGAAATTAATTTAGACCCTTGTTTTCAGGCGTATTAAAATGATTGCCCTATAAAAGGAGATTACTCATTTCTAATTAAAAAAAAAAATCATCCCACTCTTCAGCCATAAATTTGTTAAACCTACAGTATTTTATGCATTTTAAAATGCTAGGTTAGTATTTTGAACATGCTGCTTTCATAATGAGTCCATTGTTTGCTTTATATTTATTAGTCTTTGCACAGAATAATGGTAAATAGAACTTCTCTCTGAGTATGTTCTGGAATTGAATTAAATTAATGATGAACAAAAGGAATGAACGTCAGCTCTGATATTTATTGGGATCAGCTGAATCAAGGAGTTGCTGTGTACATTCAATATGGTTCATCCCTGTCATTAACTTCAGAAACCAAGCAGTGCTTATGCTCAAGCTCTAAATGCTTAGAAAACAACCCTCTTTGTTCTTTAATACTTTTCTCACTTAGAACCTGCTAAAAATAGAGGTACATACTTATGGCAGCACCTCTCTGCATTCTGATGTATTGAATGAGAAAGAGCAGCACACCTGGAAAGAATTGAAGCCGTTTTCTAGGAAAAAAAAAGGTGAACATTTTGTCTTATAGATAGAATACAGTCCACTTAAAGCAGGTTATAACCTTCAAAGTCTGTGTGTGACCCCCTTTCAGTGGTTTTTTTTTATTGGTTTTTTTTTGTTTGTTTTTGGGTTTTTTGTTTGTTTGAGGGTTTTTTGTTTGTTTGTTTGTTTGTTTTTGGTGTTGTTGTTGTTGTTGTTGTTTGCTTGGTTGTTTTTTTTATTCACAATATATAGTGACTAGACATATAAAAGATCCACGTCATGAGCTGTGAAGTTAGGTGTATAATTTAATCATAATGATTTCTTCATTCTATTTATTTTCACAGTGATCTTTACAGCTCTACAAATACATACATGCATGTAGTCATTTAGGATTTTCTACTGTGCTAATGAAGAGTAATCCTGACAGAAAGCAAAAGAGGCAAGGCTTATTTGACATACCCCCAAACTTTAAGCAACACTAAGAGTTGACTACTGCATAACTGAGAGAAAAAATGCATTTCTTTTTTGTCTGAAAAATCTAAAGATCAAAAAGTCATGGATTGAAGATGGAAAAGAGAAAACTGTCACTTTCAAGATTATTGCAGAAATTTGTTAAATCAAGAAGGTAGAATTTAAATAATAAAAATAATTCTGTCAATTTATTCTTCCTGTAGCTTCTTTGTCAACATGCTCAAATCGGTAAATCTAAAATTGTGCTCATTCCAGTAGGAGCTGTTTTCAAGGGAACTTCTAGGGGTCTAATCACTGAATAAAGAAAACAAAGGGTATCTCTGAGGAAAGGCTTCAGGACTGAGAATCTACTGATTAGCTCTGACTCCATCTACAAGGTATAAGGTCTTCTTACTTTTAACAGAATGGAAAAAAATATTTTAATATTTAAAACTAAAAAAGTCATGGAGGAAGTGTATAAACAATGTTCCAGCTGCAAAGCTGATGGGGTCTGTTTTCTTTATGATGTTCGTGATGGAGAACTACTTGTCATAGCAGTGGGGACACAAATATTCTTTCTCAGACACAGGCTGGACTTCATTTGACTTGAAGGAAATCTTTCAAAAGTGGAGAAAGAGTTTGCAAATGCCTTGGTACTATCATTAAAAAGGGAATATTATTAAAATTAATATTTAAATAAAGCAAATCACTGAAGGAAAATATTTTTACCTGTGTTGTGCACTATGACTAAATTAACTATACTTTTCTAATAACATTCTTTCCCAATACTAAACATACTCTTAATTATATCAGAGAGAGCAGGTACAACCTAATTAAAATTCCACATATAAAAGGCAAATTGCTAATCTGAAGTATAAAAGTCTGCTAATTACTTCGTACATTGCATGACTCTTTAGAATATGTAATTGCATAACCACAAACCAAAAAGCCACACCACTTATGCTTTATATATGAATATTGTCATTAGTTACAAGCTAGAACAATCAGTGTACAGGTTTTGTTTTGCAAAGCAGGTAATTTCTAAGTCAGATCTCAGAACAATAATGAAATTGATACAATTCACTTAGACAATATTATGTTTTCAGTGTGAGATACAGATCTTCCCAAAAAATTAAAAATTTCCCTTAAGATCAAAGAAATAAACAAGCAATCCCAAAACAAAAAAAAGCCCAAAAACAACAACAAAAAAGTGAGCCATAAAATAGTTGTTACTGCGAAAGTGTACTCAAGGCAGCATTGAGTGCTTATAACTTAAGCTAAGAAAGGGAATGTTTTTTTTCTTATTTTTTAAAAAGAAGGAAAATTATCTTTTTCCACGGCTTAGGGTTTTTCAACAGCCGTGAGATGGATACCACCTCTAAAGTGAATTTGGTCTTTTCCAAAATGTGTGATTTCCCTTCTTATTTTTCAACATTAATTATAAATCAGAATACGAGCCGTTCCATATTTCAGTATAAGGCACACAGGTATTTTAAGGTGTAAAGCACTGAGGTTATCATAACAAGAATATACAACACCAATATTAAAAAGAAAGTGTGTGTATATAATTACATCCATAGTTAATAGTCTGTAAGAGCAGCAGGTTTCCCCATTGGAGACAGCAATTCTGCCAAAGTGCATTGTGTGGGAAAAAAGAAGGGAATCTTTAATTGGGTGACCATCCACAGTAGCCCTGAGAAAAGAAGTGGTGAGGAACAGGTGTAACAAAAATTAGTAGCACTAAGAGTAAATATATCTGCTTGTTCTGCTTATTCACATAATATTACAAAGATAATATGAAGACCCACAGTACTGTCAAAGGAGTTTATTAATTTGGAGGTCGTCCTTAAATCTGCTGGGGTTTGCAGAGGTGGAAATTGAATAGTTTCCTCCCTATGCGTTCATTCATTTCTAGCACATCAAAATCAGCCAAGTGTCTTTCTATCTCTGTCTAGTTAAACATTAAATGCTGAACTCCTACCTACATACAAGTGATGAAGTACAATTTTAAAACTATTCCTACAAATAGTAACATGTATCTTGTTCCAAAGCTTTTTTTTCTTCTCTTTTCTATCAGTCTGAGCCTGTTGAAAAACTGCTGCACAGTGGAGCACCAACCACAGGGACAGAAGTGATCACTTAAAGATGCACAGAATATGTACTCTTCAAATCCAGGTATCAAACATTGCAAGAGATAATTGACAACTTTCTCCTGGTACCTCATCTCTTCACATGCTCGAAGAATCTCTCTCTGCTTTCTTTCTATCAGAGTCAATCAAACAGAGTATATGGATGTTTATTGTGAGGTTAATCACTCAACAGTAATTGCCTGTGTGTACTGACCAAATAAATCAATGCTATACAACAACAAAGAGGTTCTGGTTACTGAGCTTAAATAAATATGATTGATTACTTGAAATCTCCCAAAACAACACAAACAATATGGTTTCCAGACTTATCTAACACAGGAGAATTGCATACTATAACTGACTATAATTTCTGTTAATGTGGAGGGAAAGTGGGACACATTGAAACAAACTTTTCACCATTAAAGGAAACTGTTGCAATTCGGCCTAATGCTTAACATAAGTGTGTTACTAGTTGCTGGTGTGCCTTAGATTTATACTAGATACAAAAAAAAAAGATCAACAAAAACCCACATCAGTATTCTTTAAGATTTGTTTCTTGGTTTACTAGATTTTTTGAAGGTGTGAAAACTTATACATGCAAGCCTCTTTGTCAACCATACGGATATAGTTCGCTTCTAATTTGCCATGAAAATACTCATTCTGCTTCCTTTTATGAAATATACCATGAAACTACACAGTTTTACATAGATCATGATGTACTCCTGACTTCCATTGTAATCCTCATTTTCTACCTTGTGTAAATTCAGTGATACGTTTTACATAATTTTAAAACGGACGTTAGAATCTGGTGAGGAATTGAAAATTCAGTGGACCATTCTTCACACTTTTCTGCTGCTGTAGATGTTACAGTACATATTTTGTTTTCATCAATAATGGATTTTAAATATTGATATGGTAGTTTTAAAGGCAGGTTATATTAAATGCACCTTATGTAATTGCTGTTTGCTGAGTTACAGAGTTTATTCACGTTACATAATTACTATGTGGAACTTGATGCTTCAAAATGTTTTCAAAGCCAAGACTAAATGGATTGAAAAAGTAATCAGACTAATGTAAAATATATTAATTGGTAACCATAGCACATGATGATTGAGATCAAGGAGTTCTTGAACTATAAACGATAGAAAGTGGAGAGAGAATAACAGGGAAAATGCTCCTGTCCCTCATCCTGCACTGCTCAAGCACCTGTCACACACTTGCAATGGTCTCACTGGGACAGAGCTACTGCTCTTGGGTTGTGGCTACAGCTGTTCTCATGTCCAAAGACAATTAGAGCTTGTACTATGGAGATATTGCTACAGCTGTTTTTATGTACCAAGTAATTTAATCACATGACAGAGTACCAAAGACTTCATGTCTTGTTTTTTTTCTTCTGTTAGAGGTGGTGCTTTCTAAATGTACCTGTTCCTTGACCACACTTTCCACTCAGGAAAAAAAAAAAAAAAACAAAACAAAAATAAAAAGCCACCCACAAGCTTTCAGAACAGAACAAAACTCAGATTTGCAAAGGTGCTACAGATACTGCTGTGAAGTATTCAGGACGGTTTTAATGTATCAAGCATTCATATCTAGGCACACAGCAAAGTTGCATGCAAATGGTATAATGACTCAAAACCACACATCTTGAATCACAATATTCAGTGGGTTTTTATTCTAAATTTGAGATAGAACCTGTAATTACCTGTAACTGTTAATTCCGTGGTTCTTCTGACAACAAAGAATCCATATTTTAGCTCACAAGTGTAATTTCCAATGTCATCCTCTCTAACTTCCCGAATGACAAGAGTGTCCTTTTTAAACACAATACTTGATCTCCATGTCTTTGCCTTGCATTCCTGTTTAAAGAGAATATCAGACTTCAGTGATTGTGTTCTTACACTTTCAACGGACCAGTGTGGACAATGCTGCTCACAGCCAAGGTAGCTAGGCAAGAATCTGGGCTAGTTATAAATTTATATAGACTAAATATCTAAAAATCCAGTCTCTTTGGGTGTTGATTAAATAGAATTTTATCAGCTGATTTGATAGTTATGCCTCTGGCAACAAAAGGGAGTTGATTCCTTTGGTGGGGTTTTTTTCGACATTAATTTGCTGAGTGGCTCCTATTTAATTTACTTATTTACAATTACACATACATCTGCAATCCATTACTTTTATATTACCAGCAGCTCAGGCTGCAGGGAATAGTTATTTTTCTTCTTCTTAATTCAGTTTAAAAAAATATAATTAAAAAATGTAGAGAAAGAAAAGAAGATGAGAATGAGGAAAAATAAGGATGTTATATATCTCTTTCTAAAAACATCTGAGAATCAAAGCTCTCTGAACCTGGAAAAAGTGTGCTTTTAATCTACAAATATATTTTATTACAGACACAAAATCCAAGATGAGGATAAGCAAATAATTGGCTACATTTCTTCTATCTTAAATGTGCTGCCAGTTAGTTTGGTCATTATCTTTCCAGATCACAAAATTTTACTTTTTAGGTAGCGTACTCTTGTATACCATAATTGTTTCTACTGCACTGCCCACAGGCATGTGGACATTATTCGCAAGAACTTGGCCCTTAAGTAGTGATCTAGAAATCAATACACAATATTGAAATAAAGTTATTGATAAAAACAATTAAATTACATTTCCAAATATAACCTTAATTAGATATGTAGAAACCGAAGTTTTGGCAGTCTTTTATGCTGCAAAATTAAGCTGTTTATTCAAGTAAAGAATCATAGATATAAAGTTTACCAATGGAAGCATGTTAATTTCTCTCTCAATTAGTTCATTCTTTTCTATCATTGTTTCTGTCGTCTTTTCTTGACAAAACTTAAAACATACCAAGCTCCATAACACATTTAGATCACAAAAATCATAAAAACATAATATATTTTTGAAGGTATAAATCTCTTGCATTCCTTACCTTATACCACAGAATTTCAGGCTCCCTAAATGGAAATAAAAAATCCTCAATTTCAGGACAAGAGATTTCCTTGCTTTTGCTAAGTTCAGCTTTTTCAAAGTATTTCATCTTTGAATTGTAGCAGAGTCCCGTGTCATTTTCACCCACTGTCAGCGAAATGGATACTTTCATACAGTAAGTTGAGTTTCTGTAATGCAATAAAAATAGAAAGAAAAGTCTAAAAGGAAAAAAAATAATAAATACCAATGTACATTACTTTTTTTTTCATTTGAAGCAAAGTTTAGAAAATTAGGCATTATTGACATTAGACATTATATATTAGATGTATTTTGTGTCTATTTTATAGCTGGTCACCATAGTTTTACTTCTTTCTCACCACTCATTACAGTTTTAAGAAGGCATTGGTTGGCCTTACTCTGTAACTAAGGGTTTATCGCTCTCTTTCATTAAAATTCTTCTACCATTAGTGCCATTACTGTGTATTTGAGAACAATTTCCCCAGAAATAAGTAAACAACAAAAGGTCCATGTATTTACCAGTGAAACCAGACAAGCGAGGTGCTCACAGACATGGTTGTG
This sequence comes from Dasyornis broadbenti, assembly GCA_013397935.1. NCBI lineage: Eukaryota > Metazoa > Chordata > Aves > Passeriformes > Dasyornithidae > Dasyornis > Dasyornis broadbenti. The sequence goes on from VZRN01005540.1 coordinate 1,712,007, forward strand.
GCTCTCGGGATGGAGAGATCAGTTTGTAGGGCCACAGGCAAATGGCAACTTGGAACGTGAGCAACTCACCAAGAGCCACAAATTCATCAGCTCTGAGCTTGCCTTAAAGTGGAATTGGCAACATTTTGCAGCCTTTAATTAAAAATAATCTTGTGATGAATTATAGAATGAAGGATATTTCATTTATAGAATGAAAGCACTGGCAATTTTTGACCTTGGCCTTCAATGCCCATACTCCCAGGACAAAATGTTCTGTTTTACCTACAGACTTCATGAACTTGTGTTCTCTCCTGAAACTTGTTACTACCTCTGCTTCTGGATGTTCATAAATGAGGTGGCCAGAGACTAGGGAACCTTGTCTGCCTTCTCACATTTCACTTTGTGATTCAGGCAGGTTAAAAGACGAAACTGCTTGATTTTTTTTTTTTTTTTTTCCATTTGAGTTTCCAGGTGGGGAGCAAATGAGTGTATAAAGTTGAGTGGTCCCCAGGAGCACACTGTGATGGTGTAAGATTTCTCTCCTACTGTTTTGTAAATGCATTTTACCCCGGATCTGCTGACAGAGGATCCTGCAGAGAGCACTGAGGGAACATTCATCTCCTTATCTCCATTCTCAGCCTCTAGGAGCTGATTGCTTATTTATAATGGACTTGTGTGTATCAGACATGCCAGAATCTCAAAGATCAATTTCTTAATATCTGTTTCCTTTTTCTGTTCAATAGGAGGGGATATAAATGCTTAAGGACAAAGAATAAGAAAACTTAATTCAAAGAACTCTAGAGTTCAATTTTCTACAGAAAATGTAAACCTGAAAGTACCTAAAATTAGAGAATAGTCTTGGAAACATAAATTCTGGAATAGAATGACCCCTAGCTATCGATCTAATTCATAGACTTGTAAGGAAAACAAACACAAAATTATTTCCTTGTAATGAAGCAGTAAGCGTAATTTGTTTTTGCATTCAAGAATCTTTCTGTATAAAGCAAATAAAGTTGATTAGATTTTATGCAAATCAAAGAACAGATCCATTGCATATGGATCACTCTTGCTACTTTTATGCCGGTAAAGAGCCAATTCCCTTTCTTACCTGTACATGCAATTGAAAATCATTCACTTTTTAAAGAATACTTTCTCATTAGAGTACCTTATGTTATTTCTCCATTAAGGTGTTACTTGGAATATTTTATTTGTTTGTTTGTTTGTTTACTATGTGTCTTGAAAATATCATAAAATGTCACTTAATTCTGTTTTTCCAAATTGGTAAAATGCTTTTTCTTTGTTCTTGGAAGACTTATCCCTTGGAAACAGGTTCTGAACAAACCATCAAGCTCTAATGTTCAAGAGTAAACTAACTAAAAGAGAGTATCCTGTTATTGGATGACAGGGAGCAGTATATAGGGAGCTGTTTGGACATACAATTTTCACATTTAGATAGTCTCTCTAATTCCTTCCTGTGTGCTCGAGCATCATGTTTTTTCATGTTATTGAATCTCATTATTTAAATATTTCTAGAAGGACATGGCAGGGGGAAAAAAAAAGGGAGAACATTTTAGTGTCCTCCCTTTCTCTGAAGAAGCAAGGTAAGTAAATTTTTGCATAGTACAAAACATTCACTTCAGTATTCTGAGTAAATTGTGCAAAAATTATGATTTAATGTTTTGATGTACTAAAGAACTCTGTTCTGCAACAGTGACAGTGTCAATTGCCAGAGATAGAATCCTGTCTGAGGAACATCCAAGTTTCCATCGCAACAGCAGATCCTTTAGCAGATGTAGCTAAGGCTTCCTGCTTAGAGAAGCATTTTGGAAATATTTCAGAATGTTTAAATTCATTGTTTGAAGTGGTTCTTTCTAAACTGTCAGATACAAGCCACTGAAAAATTTGGGGTGGATTTTTGCCAGCTGAGTTCCCTAACAAAATTTTCTTTCAAATGCCCAAAGTATCATCAAAAACCCCTACAGTTCCAGGTGCCCACTGGTGACACAGACTTTCTTAATTCAACTCTAAATACTAACTGCACGATCAATCTGGCTCATCTCATACTCCGTGTCAGAAACCAAGGCTGTTAGGATGAAACAAAACTGAAAAAGGCTGGTACTGAAAGCAGAGCAACACAAAGAGTATGAGGAGAGAAAATCAAGATAATGGGCTCACAGTACAGAAAGAGAGAAAGATAATTAAATAGTCCCTGGGTAGGAATGAAGAAGAAGACGAAGAAGAAGAAGAAGAAGAAGAAGAAGAAGAAGAAGAAGAAGAAGAAGAAGAAGAAGAAGAAGAAGAAGAAGAAGAAGAAAGAGGGGGTGAGTTTGCTGATTACAGCTAGAGCATGAAGGATACAGTAGATGTCAAACCTTTCAGGTAGCAGAAAAAGTAGCAGGCAGCAGAGCCCTCTGGAGCATGCACATACTGCAGAGGCTAAAAAGAGAATTTTCCATGTGTCTCATAAGAAACAAATAAACCAAACAAAAATCCCTACGACATGAGTTTAAGGAATTTTAATAACTGGTGTTAGCTAAACTGTGCTTTAACTCACTTATCACACAATACTTTTGTGGGGTTTCTATTGTTTGTCTGCTTTTTTATTCCTGAACATAGTGAAGAAGAGGTGACAAATTATTGAATTATTTGTTCTCTAATCTGACCAGTCACAAATGTTTGCAAGTATAAAATTAGCTAGAATCTTTTTGTGTGTATAAGTGAAGCTTTTCATTTTCTTCTTTTATTCTATAGATTTTCTAGTGCTAAAATTATGAGATTTAAAAGTACAAAATACAAAAAAAAAATGAAGCAAAAAACTGTTTGATAATTTTTATTAAAGACAACAAATCCATTTAAAACAAATCTGTCTTAAAATGAAGTTAAATTAACAGGTAACTTGTTAGAGAAAAAAGGAGAAGGAAGAGGAGGAGACACAAGGGGGAAAACAGACAAGGGAACATGCACAGACCAAGAATAGCTTCTCTAAACTTTAGCTTTTGCAATATTCACACCCACATTTAAAAGAATTGCTTAGAGAATTAAGCTCTTAAAGCATGGTTTCTTAATAACTACATCTCTAAAATGGGCCAGAAGGGTTTACACTTGCAAAACTCTGCTTTTTTTCCTCAAAAAAACTCTCTGGTAGTTGTCAGCTTCCTCTTCAGCCTCACCAGAGATATCTCAGTGGTGGATTTATACAGCTCAGTACTATCCAGGCAGCAAACCTCATCATCCCTATTCATGACAGAAGGGAAAGTGGGACTCTTCCCGTCACTTGTCCGCTCCAGTGCTTTGCTATTATACTGTTTACTGGGATAAACAAGCAGGAGAGCAAACAGGAAGCCAGAAAATCTCTGTTATGTTTCTCCTCATCATACAAATTGAGTGGAAAAGTAACTTTATTCCCAACTACTTCTGAAGTGGACATTTGAAAAGAAAGTCTGAGAAAAGCCTTCTTTTTCCCGCAGTTTTATTTCAATTTCAGTAAGTGAACTTAGCCACTGATGTCTATATCCACTTTCTAAAAACAGTCCACCACATTTCTGGGGAAAAAAATTTCTTTGACTTTATTAATTAGTTTTTTGATGATTCTGCAAACACAATTTTGTCCTTTTTCAGCCCAAATAACTTCTGTTAGAGTTATTTGGATGCCTGAAAGCTGGAGAGAAAAGCATTCATTCAAGACAGAAACAAAAACACATTATTGATAATCTACTCGTGCTCTTGGCCTGTAGCTCGAAAGGCTCTTTGTGAGCTTTAAAACTTTCACACAAAAAATGTTTAAAGCCTCTACATAACAGCAGGGTTGTTTGAGGACATGCCTGATGCCCTGGGCACGTGGTGAGGGAGGAAGGCCAGGGTGCCACGGGGTGGCCAGGATTGCTCCCATGCACTGAGGTCCCTTTGGCGGCAGGATCTGATGCCCCCAGCAGTTTGTGGCTTTGGGACCATTTGTTCAGGACAGCAGTCCACAAACTTTATATGCAGGATTCCCTTTTATTTGATTTGGGATTTGTTTGTTGTTTGGGGTTTTTGCCCAAACTCTGGGATGGCTGACTCCCACACTCTCTGGCTCTGATATCTGAAATCACAGATTGCCTTTTCCACAAGGCTTCCAGAGCCAACAGAGCTGCAAGTGCTGGGGCAGTGCTTCAGGCATGGGGAAAAGAGAAGAAAAGTGGAAGGAGATGGACAGAAGCCGGGTGGAATTTTCCTCTGTGCCTTAGAAATTATCTCCTGCTTCCAGACCCTGGGGGGCCAACCCAGTTTGGAAACTGCTTTTGACCTCAATTGAATTACATGAGCACTGATTTCTTCCCTCAAGGGTCACCTAATTATGTGCATGATACTATGCAATAACTCACCGCACACGAGCCTCCAGGACTATTTGAATATCAATACTCTGCAAGACACTTGTTTTAATAGGTTTGAATTAGACACACCAGAAAATATTGTTTCGTTTTAATGCCTGCTTCCATCCTTGGAAGCCAAACCTTCACAGTTTATCTTTTTCTGACTCAAGTAGTGCGTGCTGCCATCCTGAGTTCCCCCTTCACTCCAAGCCTGTCAAAAGAGAATGTCAAAATGCAAAGTCTAATGCATTAGAATAATGCTTTCTTTGTGTTAGAGGGAGCTACTGACTGATGTGAAAGGCCTTTTATTGATGTTCCAAACAGTAAAAATTAAATTTAAATTAGCCTTTACAAAGGGAATTTAATTTCCTCATCCTTATAATACCCTGAAGCTGCTTTTGTGGGTAAACTAGGAAAAAGATGTGTAAATTTTTATGTTATTGACTTTTTTATATGATCTCTGTCTTTTTTTAAAGTCAAAGTGAAACTTATTTCTTTACGAGAACTGGAATCAATCTGATATTGATTTCCACATTTTAATAAAACATCACTTTCTTAGTAAAAAATATTTGAGCAAAATTATGACAATAACCTTAATTATGAACTTGTTCAGGCAATTACATGGAAGGCAAAATTACATAAAATTAACTAATTTCCCCATCAAACATTTTCTTTAGTATTAAAGCTTCCTTTCAGATAAACTAGAAAAAAAAAATCTGTAATCTTACAGTACAGAAATATAAAAATATTCCTATAATGCAACTCTGTCTGTACTCCCACATATATGAATATCAATCTAAATAACTTTTCTTTGAAGTTAAAGCTTTTTTACAGAGAAAAAGTGTCTGTGTGTCTATCCATACCTGCCTATAAACCAGTCATATGGGTATATTAGGGATTCCAATAATTGTAAAACTAATGATAGAGGTATGTGATTCAAGAAAGTTACTGTATAAAAATTTTAAAAGCATATTAATAGTATACCTGTATGTTATTCGGTATGAGAAAAGTTCAAGTATAAAAACAACTTTCTGTTAAAATATTTGGTATCAGAACTTCAGAGAATAGCACTTATTTACAGATTGCAGGTAAAAATGTTAGAGGTAGTTAAAAAGGATAGTAATAAATCAAAAAAGCATTGTACTGCACAGGGCATATAGGGGGAGTAAAATATTGATTGCCACTAGTCTGAATTTAATAGTACATTTGATATTTTAGTGCTAGTTACAAATTTAGCGCTAAATTAGCTACTCATTTCAGCAAGCCTTCCCAGGATCATTAGTGAAGAAATTTTGGGCCAGTGAGTCATAAAGGGCTAAAATGGAGACACATCAGGATGATACTAAATGTTTTCACTGCAACAGATCAATGTATATTCCCAGAGGAGACAGAAGTATGAAGAGCTGTGCAAAAGTGTACCCTTAGAGATGAAAATCCCTTTAGCTTTCAACAAACTGCAGAAGGGAGATAATACCACAGCATGAAATGCCTCTGGGTATACTATCTCCTCATAATTCAGGAGATGATGGCACTTGCTTTTTCTTGGGAACCAATGATCCTGAAGAAGAGTAATTTTTACACCCTTACTTAGCACGATATGACAGAATAGCAGAAACACTTCTTTCAAAAATTACAAGTTAATAGGGTTTTAGTATTCCTCCCATTTCTTTCATTTATAGATCGTAGAATCATAAAATGTTTGAGATTGGGTGGGAAGTCTGGATTACATCTGGTCCAACCACCCAGTCAAGTAGAGCCACTTAGAGCTGCTTGCCCAGGAGCACTTTCAGACTGCTTTTGAGTATCGCCAAGGATGGAGACACCACAACCTTTTCGTAATGGGCAAGCTGTGCCACGGTTCAGTCACCCTCATGGTGAAAAGTGTTTCCTGATGTTCAAACGGCATATTCTGTGTTTTAGTTTGTGCCCATTGCCTCTGGTGCTGTCAGCAGGCAGCACTCAACAGAGCCTGGCTCCATCCTGTTGGCACCCTCCCTTCAGATGTGTACATCCAACAGCGAGATGCTCCTGCACCTTCTCCACACTAAAGAGTCCCAGCTCTCTCAGCCTGTGCTCATAGCAGAGATGCTCCAATTCCTTTATCATCTTCATGCCTCTTCATTGGACTCTCTCTACATTTCTCTTGCACCAACGAGTCCAGAAACTGTACACTGTACCACAGTGGTCTCACCACTGTTGAGTAAAGAATTAGGGCCATCACCCTTGGTGTGCTGGCAATTCTCTGCCTAATGCAGCACAGCTCATCATTAGCAACTTTTGTTGCAGGGACACATTGCTAGCTCATGTTCAGCTTGGTTTTCACCAGAACCCCCAAGTCCTCTTCCTCAAAGTTACATTTATCATCCACGGAGCACCTGTTTTCTTGGGTGGTTTTTCACTCGTAGGGGATGGAGGGGAATCATTAAACAAAAAATAATTTTTTCAAGTATTATACAAAAAGAACAGACAAAAAAAAAAAAAAAGGTTGGTATGAGAATGACTACAGAAAAAAGTACTTTTTGAAAGCAGAGATCCTTAAAATTACGTCTGCTGGATGGTGCACTAAAGCCTGCTCAAGCAGCTGTGCTTCTGTGTTCAGGAACAACTGTTACTACATGCTGATGACTCAGAAGGTCAACAAATACTGGAATGTCTTTAGCACCAAATCATCCCTCTTGCAAATGCAGTTGGCCTTCTTTTATAGTACTGAAACAGAAGAAACTATCAAAAATGCGGTGCAGCTGAATGGCTTTCCCCTTGTTCCCTCTCTTTGCTTGATAAACTCACACAGTTCTCAGCTAAAGACAGATCCTGTCATTCAGTCTCAAATGGTAAGTTGGTCTTCTGTTCAGCTGTCGAGCAGATGCATACAGAATATCCCATGAAGGTTTCTCTCATTTCTGAATGATTCAATATTTATCTATTGCTAACTCTGCACAAGTGTATTCTTTTCTGAATAAAAAAGTTACTCATTAAAGGTAGATATGGACAGAGATATGCAACAATCACAAGATTTGTTATAGATATTAGAAGAATGACTTTGGCACATGAATAAGATTACCTTGAAAATCGTTCCATAATTCTTTCTCATATCTACCCGGTAAAAATGGGAATATATAAAAAATCATCACATTTATTAGCTTCAAGGCTGTTTCCTAGGATACTGATGACACTTTTCCAGACTCTTGAAAATTCTCTAATAGGATTTAATGACAATTCTGAATTAAAAAACCCAAATAATTCCTAGATTTATGACTCCTACATTTGTTAAAAAACCACAACAAAAAACCGAAAAACTACCAAACAAAAAACCCACAAACAAATGAACAAAAGAAAACAAAATAAAAGGAAAAAAACCCAAAAAGACAAAGCCCAAACAAAAAAACCCCAGTTCAGTTTTAGTTATACTTGTTTCACACCTACTTTCCTAAGAACGAACAATTCAGAAATCAGACAGTCTTCCTTACCAGTCATAGGACTACAAAGAAGATAGCAGTATGACATCTCACAGAGCATTGCTGTGTGCAGACTGAGATAGAACTCAAAAGAATCTAGCCATTTTCCACAGAAAAGTCAGCCTTTGGAAAAAAAATAACCTGCTACTAAAGCAGAAATTTAGAAATGTGCAAGATTTTTTATGAAATTTATACAACTGAACGCCTCAGAGTAAGTCCTGAATTTCCAAAGGCAGCAGGATTTGAAGGAACAAATCAATAAACAAAGGGATAAAACACAATTTGGATTTGTCCTTCATTTGAGGACGACAAAGGACACAGGAAACTTATCTATTAACTATTTTTGACTGTTCATATGAACAGCTTTACCTCAAAATAGTTTCCAAAATTGCCTCAGTGTGATCTGTAACAACACAATAAATACTTTTATTTCACTCTAATTTTAAGCTCTAAAAGGTCATCCTGATACACTTCAGGCTGTAGCTGAAGATCAGCCATGGAAACTCAGGCAACATAAACCAATACTTGCATTATGTTCATATCAACAGCATCCCTGAAGATAAACATGGGCAAGCAAGGACTTCCACCCACCCCAGCCACCTACTCTGCCCAGCATTGACAGTGTTAGTTCTCAGTTCAGCCTCCAGAGCTTCTATCCAGTTTGCATGTTTGCCCTTAAATGTAGTAAACCCCATCTTTATGTCCATACAGTCAAAGGAAATTGTAGAAAAATAAACATCTTTACAGAGAAGAAAAAGAGCTCAGTGAGCCACTTTGGGTAAACAGTATTCAAGGATCCCTTGGAAAAATTTTCTTGAAGAGGCTGGGACAGCCAGAGGGGCACTATTTGTTGTAAGGCTTTCAAAGCATGAGTTATGACTCCATGCTAAAGAATTATTAATTCTTTTCTTCTGCAGAATCCTCAAATAAATTAATTCTTGTTTTCCCATCATCTTAGCATAATGTGAAAAATCAACAGCTGTGCACCTTCACTCCTCCTAATGTCACGTTTCCATCTCCAGCAACAGAGCCCAACTACAACACTACACGTTTGAGAATTTAGCAGAGACTCAAGTTTCAGGTAATGCAATTATACTATTATTTGTCTCATATTATTATCTACCATCAAGGTAAACAACTCTGATGCGACAAATGAAAAGGTTTCAGAGGCATCAGCTGCCCAAACAAACAGAGCGTGAGGATAAGGCACAGGCAGGTGCCAGACACCATAGCTATATATTTTCATTTCTTGACTTAGCTTTAAGGCTTGCTACTACGTGTCACCCTCAGAAACATGAATCACCCAGAAAATCCAGACATGAAAATCCAAAGTCATGTGAACACCAGCAATACGAATGTATGAAAGAATTTCTACACTGAAGCTTTGAATAATTTCACCTAAATCAAGTGTGCTCGTGTAAGCTATTTGCATTTGACAGAAATGAGGCTTGCTTTACACATTTTAATTCATACCTCAAACATAAAAGGTAAACTGAACAAGTTTAATACATTTCATATAATTGAAGGTCACTTTTTTTTCACTTAATACTATGATGCAAAATTTATGTGCCAGAGTCATTATACAGCACCTTTCAGCACAGACGCAGGAGAGACAGCAGCAGACACCTCTGTCTTACACATATTGTTTCTTGGTGGTGATCTCACAGAAGAATACATTTAATTTGTCAGAAATGCAGAATCTCCACTTTGGGTTGTCTGGCTGCTCCCTCCTACAGCAGGACACAGCGTCCAGCTGGGCTGGTGCTGCCAGCTTAATCTGCTGTTCTTTGTGACCTGGCTTCAACCACAAATTCCCCACTATCTAAACATAGAAATAACTGTATATCAAAGCTGTACATTCAATTTTAAATACACTATGGCTCAAAATCCTGACATAGGTTTTTACAAGAGGTAGAGAGTGAATGAATGAATATATAAACTCCTTATGAGTAGAAAACTTAACCTATATTGTTATTCATGTACCACATTTTCCGGTTTATACTTTTTGTTTCTGCAATCTATTTCAGTGTCGTGCTTTGACCATGGTCAAATGCCAGGCACCCACAATATCTACTCACTCGCTCTCCCCTGCCACAGTTGGGCAGAGGAGAGAAAAAAAACTAACACACACAGGGCTCATGAGTTGAGATAAGGAACAGGGAGAAGACGCACTGAAGGCAAAACAGGCTGAACTTAAAGTTGCAAAGTGATTTATTGCTTACAGAGTTAGAGGAGTAAATGAGAAGTAAAATAAAACCTTCAAAGACACCATTTCCCCGCTTACCCCCCTCCCTCCTTTCCAGCAGCTACACAGGGGAACAAGGCATGGGGGGGAGGGGTAGGTCAGTTCATCACCCAGATCTTCTTCCACTGTTCAGGGAGAGGAGTCTGTTCCACTGCATAGCTGTGGGTCCCAATCTCACAAGCAGCAGCCTTCCTGAACCTGCCTCAATGTAAACGCCCCCCACAGGTAGACAGTCCTCCCAAAACTGCTGCAGCATGGGGTCCCTCATCAATGGGGTACAGACCTCCAAGGCCAGACTGTTCTATCTTGGGACCAAGGCCTTTCTTTCCACTGGGACTCTCGCTGGACCACGGTCTCTTCCAGGCATCCACCCGGTCTGGCGTGGGGCACCTCCCCACGGGCTCTGAGTGGATCTCAGCATCCCCCATGGACCCCATTGGCTGCAGGGGCACAGCTGCTCCACCATGGGCATCACCACGCTCTGCAGAGGAATCTCAGCTGCAGTGCCTGGAGCATTCCCTCCCCCACCTTCACCACTGACCTTGGTCTCTCCATGTTGTTTTCCCTCACATGTTCTCACCACCTCCTCCTCTGGCTAAGAAAGAAGTGCATGCACCCATTGTTTTGATGTCTGCGTAAATATGGTAACACAGAGGCGTAACCAACATTTCTAATTGGCCCAGCCTTCGCCAGCAGCATGTCCATCATCTTCAGAGCCATCAAAGATTGGCTCTGCTGGACATGGTGAAAGCTTTGAGAAGTTTCACACAGGAACAATCTTTGTGGCACCCCCATACTCACAAAAACTGGGCCAAACAAAACCTACACAGTCAGTCACTTTTTTTTTCTTCATATTGGGAAAGAACAAAGAGAACCTGTGAAGTCCTGTATTGATTAAACATTTTGTCATATTCTTCATGGATGAATTCATATCCATTTTCAAGTATTTTAATATTCAGAGCAATTTGAATTAAACAGCTCTTTTCTTGACATTTGTTCAGAAACATGACTTCTGCTTACACTCTTGATGTTTTTGCTAGAGTCGGGTGAATCTGGTAACCAGAGAGATGAGAGGCTGCAGCATGTGCCCCAGGTTCACCCAGCACCCGGGCTAAGTACAGGCAGCCCACAGGTACTCCCACAGGTACCACCCCCCCCACACACACGAGCTCACAGGGTTGCTCACACAGACAGACACCTGCCCAGCAGCCCTGTGCTTGCTGAAATAATGAACTGCAGAGCTGGCCCAGCCCAGTGCCTCCCCTCCAGCTGATCAAGTTGAAGTCAGCTAGTGGAATACACACATACACAAGCACACAGTGTGGGTGCCTCCAGCAACTGGCCTCAGACTCTCAGCCCAGGAGCTGGCCCAGGTCCGCTGCTTGCCCCAGCTGCTGGCACTGGCACGTGAGGCTTGCAGTCCCCACCAGCTGCCGGTCCTCAGACAGCTTATCCTGCTCCCAGCCAGGCCAGCTCAAAGTTCACTAGAATGCATCAACACCTGCTTAGTGCAGACAACACACCCACATGGAAGATTGAAGTGCCCTTTAATGAGAAGATGGGACAAATCATATGGGTCAGACTAGAGTACCCACCATCAGCATATTTACACTGAACAGCCTTTTATCTCCTTTTTCTACTATGCCCTTGCCTTTTTTACTCTAGTCCATTTCTTTCCCATGCATTAGTCTCTTTGTACCTCTAGCCCTACCCCTAGATAAGATTCATGCATTCTTAGAATCACTCAGAAGATCATTCAGAAATATTTTTTACATAAAAAAAAAATGCTTTTCCTCCCTGAATACCATAGGAAGTCCCATATGTTCTTCAGTCTGAAGGCCTTTCCAGGAGTGACCATCTCCAAGTGATTGTGTGGTTTTCTTCTTACACGTCATGGGGATTTCTTACCCATCTCTGCTTCTCTAACCCCTCATTGTGCCTTTTTTTTCCACAATCACCTTTAGGCACTAGAGTGTGACTAACTTGGCACTACATGAGTGATAGCAGACGAGGTATCAGTATATTTATTTTAAAACTGAAGGCCATCAGCCAGTTCTCAAAGATGATACAAGGTGCCATTCTTGACAAGCTACTGATTTCTTCCTGGTATCCCTTGTTTTCCTAGCTGGGTCTTTCCCTGCCTCTCTTTATAAATGGTGTCTTCTGTTCACTTGGTCGCTTTCCTAGGCAAAGATCTCAAGAGGTTTCTCTCTAATGTTATTTTTTTAATACAACATTCACTGTCTTTCTTCAGTATTTAATCTAAAGACTTCCAAATCACAGCATCTTGTGGTAAAAGTAGTCACGGCTTGTGACTGTAATCCTAACTACTTTTGAATGCTTCATATTCTGGTAATCCTGTTTTCTAATGATTTTCTGAAACTTTCTATAATCTGAAGCAAATGCACACAAAATGTCTAATCAGTTGCTGCATCTTCCAAAACCTCAAAATATAACTTCTTTTTTCTTAAACTTCAGTTCTACAGCAGTATTTCTTCTACCAGGTTTTTCTCTGAAGCTATAATTTTCTTTTTACCTACCATTTTTACCCCCATTCTGATATATTACAACCATGATTTTGTTTACTTTATGTAAGCATTACATTTACATCAGCATACAAATAATTATAAATATATAGATAATGTATCAATATCACTTCCTTAAGTCATAGATATTCTCAAAACTTTTAATTTTTTGTGGTCAAGAAACCAGAAATGTTTATCTTCTAAGATAACCCATTTTGGAGCTACTAAAAACAAAACAGATATAAAATACTATCAAAAATTCCAGATAAAACATCAAGATAGCAGAATTATAAATGTCACCAAAAAAATGTACTGTGAGGAGAGACTGAAAGCACAAAAAAATTAGAAAAATCTGTTTCTTTCTGAGCCACTTAGGAGTTGTTTGTTTTTTAACAGAGCTTGTTATGGGAAATCTTCCATTGTAATTATGGATCAGCAACTGCTACTCCATAATACTGATGTTCTCTGATATTTTTTTTCCTTTTCTCTTTTTATTTGAGGAGAAGAATACCTCATAAATATTTCAATTTCCAGTTTCTGAAAGATGAAGATCAACAGTGAAATGCTGAGATCTTTAACAACATAAATTGTAGCACACCAAAGAAAATACCCAAGGAAAGTGTTTTTTTGAACTGTGCAAGCCACTGATGCAACACAAATGTTTCGAGAAACATGATTTTGAAGCCCTCATATTATATTCTGCTTCATTCCTTTATATTCTGCTGGTTGAAATGTATGAGAGACTCTTGATACTATTGAGAACAATAGCAGAAGCCCTACAGTCTTCAATCTACAGAGGCAGATTTTTCTATTTTACATTGCAATTTCCTACTCATTGCTGTTAGTGGCAAGAATACTGTGACTGTTATTACAAAACGTGTTGACACAGAATATTTGGCTTTTAAGAATTTATTTGCACCTTCTTTAAGGATTCACATTGTTACCAACTTTTTCTGTTATTTTATTAAATCATTTTCTAAGCAGCTAATTTTTGAGCCTGTCACAAATTACCAGTGACAGCAGTACAGTTGTTAATCAAATGCATGCATATATGTATATTGAAATGTAAATTGACTTAGAAATTAAAGCTATGTTAACAAAAGTGGAACAATAAATAGAAATTTTCTACATTTTATGTACGTTTATGTCAGGAAATGAATAAGCTCATTTCTCATAATGATCAAAATATCTGAAACCATGGAAGTTTCATGTAAAAGGCCAGATCTCAAAAATATGTTCAAATATATTGCACCATAAAAGTAAGCATCAGTTTTAATGTATGATAGCTCTGATAGACATCAGGGTTACCCCAGGAGCCCTTTAACATGACAACAACCCAGTCTATTATTCTGAAAATAAACCAGTTATAAAACCAAAGTTGTTTTCACACAATAAAAGACATTCCTAGGAAAACAGTATGGGAAGAGTATTCCTGGATTTGTGTGTGTTTTTTAGTTTTCCAGCTATTTCACAATGCATATTAATGATATTACTCTTTCACAGTAAACATGGGAACTGCAAAAAACTATAACAAACCAAAACCATACTGCATCTAAAAGTGCTATTAGCACATGAATCTTATCTGTAACAGCAAGATAAAGGTTCAGTAAAAATAAAATATTTGTTCCTTGATTGTTCCTTATTTCTGCAGCTGCCCATTTCAGACCACATAGCTAAACCAAACTACTAGGATGACTTAATTCCACAAATTGTGAGGTTTGTGAGTGTTCTTCCTTCAGATCATCAGCATACACAATTATTCAAACAAGATATGTGTTTGAAGGAAAAGCCATATCCCTCGCTTAAACTTTGTGTAGAAATAATTGAGGCTATGTCACTGTTTATAAGATAGTCCCAGGAAGCTCTTGAATTTCGGGGGAATGTCTCTATTTTTTAGATTTATTGTAAGCTACCATTTCCAGAGAAGCAAGACTGGACACAAAAACGTAAGTCTGCTTTGGGAAGATTTTACTTATTTGAGCAGATTTTATCAAGTTTTGTGCAAGCTAATACAGTTTCATACCAGGAATTATGAATCTCCCTGTAGAGAATGGAATTTTTTTTTCTTTTTCTTTTCCTGTGGGGGAAAAGCTGTGCAACAGAGTTCTGTTCCTGTATCAGCTCAGTGACAGCTCATCATTACTTTGTGACTGAAGGCTGTGCTGAACACTTGGCAGAACTGGGCTTATTCTGTTGACAAAGCAGAATTTTACCACAATCTGCTGAAATGCCCAAACCAGAGGAGGGATAGGCCGCCTGTTCCAGCACACAGATTCCTCCAAGACACTTCCCTGCTGTAGTTCCCTGCACAGCTAGACTCAAGTCTCAAGTAAAAATATGTGTGGTGCTTTCAGCCAGAAAGAGGGTATTCTAAAGCAGAGGGAAGTCCCTACAGTGGCATGCAGCACATGCACATTTATGTATAGATATCTAATGTTTTAAAACTAGGAGAATTTTTTAAAATTTCTTTATAAAAGCATTGTCTTGATTATGTGATTAAAACAAAAAGCAGCAAGTCCCTGACTTAAGGGATTACTATATACTTTTAGCTCTACCTTTTCATACTATGTGTACTTACATGACTAAGTTATTATGTATTATGTACGATTATACTTTATTTTCCACTTTGAACTTGGCTCAATTACATGCCCAGTACAGACTAGTGTTTCTCACTGCTTAACATTTCAGACTATGAAACATGGCTTTCAATACATTACTCTCAATTACTAAATCTCATTGGGTGAGTTGAAGTCCAGAGATGTTCCTATGAGGCATGCCATGGAGAGGCTCGGGAGGGAGCCCCTACATGCAGCAGAGTACAATCTGACACAGGAAAGAAAAAGGGAAAAGGAAAAAAAAAAGAAAAAGGAAAAAGAAAAAAAAAAAGTGGGGGTGGGGAAAGGACAAAGGAAGATATTTCAGGGCAGAGAAAAAGTCACATTATTTTCCACAATGTCCCCAAGGCCACTGAGGCCCTCAAGTTAAAATACAGGCATGGAGAGATCCTGTATATTAAGTGTACCTCAAAAGAGAAAGGAGTTTTTACATAAACCATAGATCCTCTCTCCTCACCAAAAAATCCCTGAATAAGATTTTTTTTTTTTTGTGGGGAAAGTGTCAGATCTGACTGCAGCACCACTAAAATATCATTCTTTTATCACTTGCCCTCATTTCAGTTTTAATAAGCTCTCTTGGCTCTCTTATCTTTTAATGTTCACTCTACAGCAATTAAATAGAAATGCAAATGTCATACCCATTTTTATAACAGTGTCTCTTATAAAACTGCAATGAAGACAGTAAACTATATATTTGTTAAATGATCTATCTTCTTTTTGTCAACAAAATCTAGCTAATATGAAGATAATGCCCCTATACGTACCATATGTGTGTTTGCATGTTTTATAAACATGGGAAGATTATTGGTTACAACTCTAGCACAACTTCCGAGGAAACATTAGACTTTGAAAGCTCAAATCAGTTAAATCAGGCAGGCAGAGAGTTTATGAATATTCAGTTTGGATTTCAAAACAGCTGCTCTATTTGACCATTATAAAAATTACCACCTTTTTTATTCACTAAATACAAACATCCAGTAAAGTGATATTGTGTTCACACAAATATCTGATAGCTATTTTAATTCAGATGTGTTTTGATAGAGTCATCTTCCCTCTTTAAAGTGAAATCTCATCATAGAAAACAAAAAGCAAGAAAATTCAGATTTATTTTTCTCTGTTTGTCTCTGAAATCAATCCAGCAATCCAACTGAGACACAGAGAGTATAGCACACAAAATAATTCAGTAACCATCCATCTTGAACAATGAACAACATGCTGTCACAATGATAACATCTGATCACTACCACCAGTAGAAAAAATCTCACCCAAAGCACGAGGGATACACTTTGTCACTAGAAGTTTCCTGACACAGAATGCCATCCGTCTTCTGCTCAGGTATTTGCCTGTGACCTCAACCAAAGGCAGCCAAGTGTTTCACACTCTGTAATACATTTACCTCATCATCTGTGAAGTGTAAAAGTGTTATTTTGCAGAGGAGGAACTGAAACAGGAAGAATACTTCCCCACTCCTCACAAATAGTGGTATGACTAAATAGCACAAAAATAATTTAAATCCAGGTCTAAATATTTACCCTCCAAAATCAACTCAATTCCTAAATCAACGCACTATAGGATGAAAAAGCCAGAGAGAATAAATGAAGGAAAAAGCTACATTCCTACTTTATTTGCAGCACCCTTGTGACTGTACCATTTTATCCTCCACTTGTTCAATCTTTATACAGACTATCCACAGCCATGTGCAACAGCAGGGTGGTAACATCAGGAAAACAGCAGGAGTGAAATCAAGATGCAGGTAGACTGAATAGCAGGGACTGTGTCAAACAGCAGATAGACTAGAAGAACCAGGCAAAATAAAGGGCTGTATTGGGTTTATATGGCAAGGAGCTAACAGCAGAAGGCTGCAGAGGTGGCCTGTGTGAGAAGAGACCAGGGCTGATCCAGGTCAGACAGACCTGCTCCAGCTGCCTCCAACAGATTTGCCTCGGGACACAGCTGAGCTCAGCAGCCAAGCTGGCCATGTCCCTAGGAAAGCTTATTTAAGAATGCATTTACGAAAAACCACAGTGCAACTGCTGTGAGACAGATCTAAGAGCAAACTGGGAGCAACAGCCTTGCAGACTCTAAGTGTGGTGAAAAAGGAAGGGGAAAATGTTCTCTAGGTGTTGGATCAGAGAATTCCCTGCAGATGACCATGGTGAGGCAGGCTGTCTCCCTGCAGCTCATGGAGGATCGCACTGGAGCATATATCCACCTGCAGCCCGTGCAGGAGCCCACGCAGGAGCAGATGGATAATCCATGAAGGAAGCTGCAGCCTGGGGAGATCTTGTGCAGGAGTACATTGTCTGGCAGGAGCTGCATTCCATGGGGGACCCACACTAAAGCGATCTGTCCGAAGGACTGTACCCTGTGGAAAAGGCCCATGGGGAGTAAATCTTGAAGAACCACAGCCCGCAGAAGGACCCACATTGGGTATCCTCATGAAAGATTGTATCCCACACTGGAGCAGGGGAAAAGTGTGAGGAAGGAGAGGCAGAGATGAACTGCTATGAACTGACAGCAGCCCTCATTCCCCCTCCCCATGTGCCACACTGGGTTGGCGGAGATGAGACAGCAGACTCGAGAAACAGGAATAAAGTTGAGTCTGGGGAAGCTGTTCTTAGTTTTGCCTTTTTTTCTCAAAATCCTACACTTAAGTTACCCCCAGTAAAATCTGTTTTTCTCATGAAGGTAATTGTTAAAGGATCTCCCTGTCTTAATCTTGACCCACAAGCTTTTTCAACTTATTTTTCCCCCTGTCCTGTTGAGAGAGGGAATGTGAGAGCAAACTGGTGGGTATATGGCAGCGAGCCAAGTTTAACAACCCACAAGGGCAAACCATTAACTTCCTAATGGCACTGAAAGCAATTTTGAATCCCAAAGCTATAAGAAAAAGAATTGGTTTTAATTTTTACTTCTGTTTAATTCACTCATGATATTTTATTAGTCATACTATCCTCTTCAGCAATACCCTCATATATTAAAAAATGACTGTTTTAGATAGGCTATTATATATTGTAAGCTTGAAAAATAAGGCATGAGTTGCATGATTTTCTGCAGTTACAGAATGAACACAAACATGATATGGGAGGCAGGAGCATTACTTGTTTAAGCATTGCTTTTGGAGACTAGACAAGAATATCACTTTGATGTACAATACCAAGTTTTTTGACTACTAAAAGGCAGAAAAAGACCATAAAATGTAGCATGATTGAAAAGCTGACTTTAGAAAGACCAGAATAAAACTGCATTGCTAAAGAAATTGTTTGAATGAAATGGGGGGGCCATATAGGAAGGATTGTAAAAGGAGTATACCTACAGCTGGGTGAAGCCAGACCTCTTTTCTAAATTAGAAGTAATTTATTTTGCCTTTTAATTTTTTAAGGTGTACTTGCTGCTTTCTCTTTACCTGACTATTATTGACATTTTGTCTTCCTTTTTTAAAAAATCTAGACTGCAACAATAGCAAAAATATCTCGAATATTATCTTAATGTGTCATATAATGCAATGAACAGACAAATAAATGCAGAATCACACAGGTTTTCAATAGTAATTCTCAAAAGCTTTCCAAAACACTGGTAGCACTGGCTCAAAGATGATGTGCCCTGAGATAGAGGAGAAGCTTCAGGTGCAGAGCCACCTCTACAGTATGCAACAGTGTGTGGTTAGAAAATGCATTTTTTAATAGAATACTTGGTGTTTTTCAAAATTACTTTCAACTTTCATTTCAGTACATATAATATTAATTTTAAAAACCAAGAACAACAAAAAATAACGAAAAGGCACACAAATACGTTTAATCGATGGATCATCCAAATTAAATCACTCCAAAAGGCATGGGGCAAACCTCCTTAGCCATACTTTGATGTTGTTATTCAAACACACTGCACCTCTCTGTGAAACTTCTATTTCATTTAATCTTATATTCTAATTAACACACAGGAGTAACTGAAAAGGAGGCCAAGCAGCGTTAGTGTTCAGCAGAACTAGCACAGTTGCTGCTCAAGGTCCCGAGAGGTAGCGGTGTTACACTGCATGCAAACAATCTGGCCTGCTCCCTAGGGAAGAAGACTGAATGGGACACAGCATTCTGTATTTCTAAAAGGTTGAATCAGGAGTTTGGATGCTTTCATTTTCTAGCCAACTGAAGCAACTTGGATGTAGCTGCTATTTACTAAGCAGGCTGGCCTCTGTGATCAATTTAATGGCTCACAATTAGATGCTCAACAGTAGAGACATATAAATGTTTACAACAGAGCACAGATTTTACAAAATCTGTATCTCTCTATACACATCAGTTTTAAACCCACTCTTACATATTCCTTTAACCTGAAAATTAAGAGAAATCCCATATGTTTTTCCTGTAGTTCAAGTCTTAGGATTGTAAAGTATTATTTGTATTCTAGTAGTGTCAAATTCTCCAGTCAAAATGAATGCCTCCCTATTTTAGGTGTTGTGTATAAACACTCAAGAGAGCACATGACTGAAGGCCTTACAAAAAAGAAGAATAGATCTTTCATAAAGAGGAGAAAGACTGTTTAGGACACAAAATTATGTGGTTTGTGTTACTCCTTGTTTCAGAAAATGTACCTTTTTCTTTTCCTAAAGTTGAAAAAGTAAGTGAGATAATCATGCTTAAACTGTAACCCCTGACACGTAGATCACTGATAAAAAGAAAACCTGGACTTATAAAATAGTTTTTGAAGCTATTTGTATCTTAAGGAGAAGCAGAATGTAGGCAGAGGGCAGAAAGCCTGGCAGGAGGAGAGACCTAGAGAAAGCCCAGCTTTGAGATGAGTGATCTCTGAAGCGTCACAGAAAAGTTCCTGATCTAAAGGCAGTTGCAGTGAACAGGATTTTTACACTTAACTGCATAACTTCGAAGAAGGGCTGGTTTTTTCGGTTTCTTTCCTGTCTGAGGAGGAAGAAAAGGTGGGTAAATCCTTTAAGAAATCAATCAGCTTGCCACCATGTGCCTTCATAAGGGCTTAATTAGGCTCCAGGTCTCCTCTGCTCACCCCACAAGAGTCAATACTGGAAACGGGAGCATAAAGTCTCCTGAGTCATCTCTGTGCAACACTGGAAATGCCATAACTTTGGTGAGCCAGAGCTGCTCCAAGAGCAGGGTCCTTGCAGCACACACCGCCCAGAGGGGCCAGCACTGCCCCGTGGAAACAAGACCCGGCACTGCCGCTCGAGACCATTTCTCAGGCTGCGTTTCTGATGCTTTCAATATCCCAAAGCAAAAAAAAAAAAAAAAAAAAAAAAAAATAAAAAAGAAAAATCTTGTTACAATTGGTACAGTGTTAGGGAATTGGATTCTTGAGGAAACAGTTCTTTAATGCAAGTAGTCAGGAAAAGTTGGTGCACAACACCTTTACTTTCAACAGCATTTTTATCTGAAGAGCTAAGGACAGAAAAAGAAAACCCTTAAAATAATATTAGTTTATAAAATAAATCCATAAAGAGTTGCTGCTGAGCATAAAGACTCACATGGCACTTAAATGTTTTAATTAGATAGGAACAGGATAAGCTGCAACATGAAGTGGACACTGTGCTCCAGAAACAATCGGTAAAATATGTGTTTGTCTGGGTCTTTAAGTTACAATTTTGTCTGGGTCTTTAAGTTACAATTAAGTCAGCATCTCATGAGGCATAGGTTAAAGAGAGACTTACACTTCCAGAGAGTATATTTATAAAATGGGAAAGACAATACAGAGAAGATGTGGCAAAGACATCCTAAAACAGCCCACCTCTGTGGAATGCATTTTTAAATAACTCCCTCTATCACATTAGAGAAAGTGCTGTGACTATACAATTTCCTGTTTTCAGAGAGATGAAACAAAATAGCCTTGAGAGGAGAGAAAAAAAACCTCACTTTGAGAATTATTGCCTTTGTCAGCAGCTGTTACTCAAATCTCTTACATATGGTGCCAAGAAAAAATATGCTTCTTCAGACATAGTACAGTGCGTCATGTAATTTTCATAGTCAGATTTTTATTTCTTGAATTCTGTTCAGAAGAATACATCTACTAAAACTGAGCAGAACCTAAAGTTACTGAGAAGAGTCAAAGTTAGCAGATTAAAAACCCATATACCTATACAAAACCCACCCAAAAAAAGTAACAGTTATGTACATAGAAACAAAATCACACAGGACACACTGTAATAAACAATCTCTAGTGACTGCAAGCAGACACTCTTCCAAGGAAAATCAAGGATTACAAAGAAAAATCTTTTTCATGAGGAAAAAAAACCAATCTGCATTTACTTTGAGGAAAACTAATTACCATTAATTAAAAAAAAAACAAACAAACAAAAAAAAAACCCCAAAAAACTAAACAGATTAGTAGTCCACTCAAGTACAACTAAATAACCTTTGTGAAGACTTGTCCTATGATTTGCCACAGAAGGTATCCTCTGTAGGGAAGGTGGATAATTTCAGTAACCTGAAATTAGAGGAACATCAGGAACATGGGGCTCAGCTATGGAACTATTCAGATATGAATGCAGGTTATGAAACAAACTTTGAAAGTTACAACCAAGCAGACAAGGCTCAGGAAGCACAATGCCTTCAGCCAGCTGGTCACCAGTGGTGCTCCCCAGGGCTAAGTTTTGGGTCTGGTCCTGTTTAACACCTTTATTGATGATCTGGATGTGGGAATTAAATGTGCATTATTTAATTGCACCCATTCCTTGGATTTTGAAAATTAAGCCTTTTTCTAGTGTTCCACTTTACAAAGTTTCAGTGTTGGTAATATCTTTTCAAATAAAATGTTCATCGAATATTCAAAATTGCTTTACAGCAGCTTAGTTTATGTTATTTATGCATCATGATTAGATTAAGCTAAAAAAATACAATATTTTCACACAATCAGATACTAGAGCTGTACATTTCTATATCAAATTTCCTGTTCTTTAACTTAATAACCAGCAATTTATACCTATAGATAGAATGTTATCTGCTCATACTGGCTTTAAAAGTCAGTATGTTTTTGTATGACAATATTATTAACTGGTCAGAGAATAGTAAGGACAAATGCTTGGGGATTATTAAAAATCATTAAAGAGATAAGACTCGCATTGTCAGCAGAGCAATATTAAAAACTCACTCTGAAACCTTTTAAAATTAATTTGATATTTTACACAAAGGAGGAAACTTACATTTTATAAGCATAAAAATGACATTAATGTCCATAGATAATTTATATAAAATATTTTAAATTCAATAAAACAATGAGTAAGGATTTGAGAAGTGGGGGACTTTAATAAGTTTACCCAGGATGAGTTAAAAGTAAGGTTTACTTGGCCTTTGCTGAATATTTCCATGAGTATGCATTTTTCAGCTACAACCACAGCAGCTGAACTATGAATACAATTTTAAACCATGAAATCCATATTCCACTCCCAAAAAGAAAACAAATTAAAAGAATGCATATAAAGCAAAATCCACAGTCTTTTAAAGTCTTTACTGGGGATCTGATACTCTCTTTAGCAGCTTTTTGAGTGTTGCTATTATTAGATGGAGATGTTTCAGAAGGAATGGTACATTAGGAACTCTCAAAGATAGTTGAAACATTATTTTCGTATCTACTAGGGTTCCTCATTGGCTTGTGAATTCCTTCCAAGGGAAATTTGGTACATGGATAATGGTACGTAGTACTTCACTAGCACATTCTGAATTTTACATTTTGTTTGGATATCCCTGCCCTCGTCAGACCAGGGATTCAACCGTCTAATCCACAGGGATATTTTTGCAGTGTAGCTCTTAAAGATGTATTACGTGGAGAGAATATGTATTATTACTATTGTTATTGTTATTATTATTATTATTATTATATTAAACTTTGGAAACATATTGTATCGGACTGACTAGAAAATAAGCAAAAACATCACTAGCATCTGAATCATTTTGGTCCACTACATACTTCTGTCTGTTTCTTTTTCTTTGTTTTTTTTTTCTTAAATAATGAGCATTACAAAATCCTGAGGCCTACATGCTGGTCCTTTCAATTGGAACAGAAGAAAGTAACAGCTGGGATCAAATAAACCCCTGGAAGACATCCTGCAAAGTAACAGAATGTCATCAGCCTCGGAAAAGGCCTTGCTGACTGGGCTGCTGTCCACTTTTGCAGAAGTCATCAGTATATATATCAAATTTACTAGATACATCAAATTGTGTGCTTGGGCATTGTGCTCCATGAAGGCTGCTTCTTCTCTTATTATTCTTCTCTGAGCACACACTTGTGGCCGCAACTGCTATTGATTTTCCCAGTTAGGGAGAGGAATCAGGCTGTACAAAGAAGTGCTCCATTATTACTGGTGGAAATGAACCGTTTCCTATTCCATCTTTCCCGTAACCATCCGCTGAAACATCCATCCTCACCCTTGCACACACTTCTCAGTGCAGGACAGTCATATTCTGGATAATTTTTAAACTCCTTACAATAATTTCAGTCACACAGGAGCAAAAAAGAATCAAAAGTGAAAGGCTACAAGTGTCCATAGAAAGGTCAGATTCCCAGCTGAGCTGGTTTTCTTTATTGTGTGTCCCTTTGGAACTGCAGTATGGTTTTGGCTCTACATAAGATGCCTTATGTAAGAAACTAACTCAGGCCAAATTGACCTCTTATTTT
The DNA here is from genome assembly GCA_013397935.1 of Dasyornis broadbenti. Lineage (NCBI taxonomy): Eukaryota > Metazoa > Chordata > Aves > Passeriformes > Dasyornithidae > Dasyornis > Dasyornis broadbenti. The sequence goes on from VZRN01005540.1 coordinate 1,735,812, forward strand.
GGAACATTTTGTAACCAAATATTCCTATTTAATCAGATTACCTAAATCATTAAGTCTGTGTTGCCAGATACAGGACAGTATATTCTTGAGCTTCGTGTTGCTCTTCTGTCCAAGTTACAATATGTGTAAATTTATTCTATATTTAGCAAATTTTATGGTATTTTTACATTACTAAAGTTATCTTCAAGATCACCGCACTGAAATTTCCACTTACCTATTATATTGAAGATATAGATATTATTTAGTTGGTTTTTTTTGTGTTTTTTTTTTTTTTAAGGTAATATAAAGACTCTTTAGTAATCCCTATCAGGAATATAATTTTAATTTTCTTAATATCATCTGGCTATGGCTACCTTAGTGATAGGAAATATAGTAGAACAGAATACAGCATTGAATAATTGAACTCATACACTGACAGATATATGCTGTTTCTTTGATTTTCATAATGAGAAATTTTAATTAATTATTAAACTCTTTTTTATTATATGAAATAAAATTTTCTGTAGGTCATCAAGTAACTCACAAAATCATCCCTTTCACAGGGTTCCTGGCCATAACTGAAAGACAACCTGTAGAGTAGAAATTAGCCAAGTGTGGTATGAAATGTGTGTTGTCTATACAGCCACCACTGTACTGATTGGCACTTGAGGTGTGCATTGCATGTGGATAAAAAATGAGTGTATTCATTTTGATGAGAAATACACAATAAAAGATAATTAGGAGGTAAAAATCTTGATGCAATGTCTCAGGAATATTATGCAAGTAATAGAAAACAGGATTCCAGGCTTGGATCTCAGCTGTTTGGTAGTTTGACTTCACTGAACCCTACCAATTTCAGCATGAGAAAAAAATAGGATGCATGCTTGCTATTAGACATTGTGTTTGAATAAGGTTTCCTGTGGGACAACTTCAGATTTGAACGTGTCTTTAGGGTTTACCGAGTAAGCTAAGAATTTTTATTTTTTTTTTCTTTTTTTTTTTTTAGTGGCAGAGAAGAATACTGGAGTGATTACTGTTAACAGTCAGTATTTTTCAAGTGGCTGAACATGAAAGACCCCAGAATATCACTACACTGAGTAAAACAGCAACTAAAATCTCAAATTATAATTCTATAGAGCGGACTGCATGAGAAACATAAGCCTGAAGATAGATACATAATAGATAGATAGATAGATAGATAGATAGATAGATAGATAGATAGATAGATAGATAGATAGAAACAGAATTTAAATTAACTCTAATTAAAAAGTTTTCCTTAAGGTGTTAAAATAAATCCTGTCAAAACATTACAACTCCTTATGCCAGGAGGGACAACACCTAGGCCATGCATGTCTTCCTTACTGTGGATTCCACCATTACCAGAAAAAAAGACTATCATGGAATATTTCCCAAAATTGAGCCATTAATTTTCAAAAACCTTATAAAACTTCTTTTAATCTTCATTTTTTCTAGGTTTCCCTCAAGATCAATAAATTCTTAAGGTTGTATAATGAATTAAAGATGAAATTTCTGCTATCTGATCCAAAATCTTAAAAATACACACCCCTTGCAAGTAGATATACATTTAAATGGTTGTGAAAAAATCTGAAAACTGCAAAAAGCCACGTTATAGATTTGATCTAAATGCCTCCATTGACCATACAGGCAATGTCATTGCAAAACTATGGAGACATCATTATTTGCATGTCTTTTAGAGCCACTTTCATGTACTGTTATGACTGAAAAACAATTAAAATTCAGATCTTTAGAGACCCAATGGCAATGCTGTCACAATGCAATTTTAGACAATTCAATTTAGATGCAGCAGCTGCTTTTCAATGAGATTTTGATGTTTACTCAATTTTGCTGCTGGGTTAATTGAGTCATATTGAGGTCAAGTGGCTTGTCTGCAATCACCCAGATGTAGGCTCACTGAGAATTACAGCTCAGGACTATCACATCTATAAACCTCTGTTTCCCCCAATAGGGCAAAAATACAAACAGAAATAAACTAATCAATAAAACTCTCTCAGCAGGAAATTATGTCAACTGCCACAGCAGCATATTACTTGGGTTACTTGTTTTACTGAAGAATAAACATTAAGTAAAATGGAAGAAAATACATTTATGTGAAAATGCAAATAATAGAAGAGCAAAATACTTCAGAATTTATCTCATCTTAAAACACTGATGTATTTTAAAAATGCCAACAAGTTAAACTTGAATAATAACCCAAGCAGTAGTTTAAATAAAATCTCTTCCTTCTGCCACAGGACAAAACAATTTCCTACTGAACTCATTACATCAACTGACTGCTCCTCTGTCTGAAAGCCATATCCAGTAGTGTAGGCAATCTGAAAAAAACACATCCTCAAAGAATAGCTTGAGCTTCTCAAACCCATTGCTGGATTCAGCTTGGCTAAAACTATTCTGGAAAAAGGTGTCATGGAAAACAATCCTAGTGCAGCTGCAATCTCAGCTGCACCAACAAATAATTTTAAAAAATTGTAACTTTTCAGTGGCACACATAAATAATTAAAATTAGTGTATTTTTACTCTAAATATCATAGTCCTCTCACAAAACCATATTTCAAACTGTTAAGCAATCCTAGTTTGGAACTTATGTATCCATGACTAAGCTGCAAGTTACAGTAGGAATTACTAGAGCTTAACTCTGCCTTTAGAGTCCTTTGTAAACACTATCTCAAAGGTGATGTATGGTATTAAAATATACACCATACAGAAGCAGGTTAGAAACAAAAAATTTTTGTATGTCAGTAAAAGAAAAAAAAAACCACTTACTATCAGTTTAGATTTTTGTGATGTTGTTGTGAGGAGAACATATTTTAGAAGGTTATCTCTCTCCATTTTAAGATGCTCTCTCTCTACAGCTGGTATCTCATTCTGGTTCATCAGCTATCTTCTCTGAAATTATTTTGAACCCTCTGATTTCCAAATACAGTTTTAAACTTGACACTTCACATTCATATTTAATTGTTATATGGAAATTTGATAAATACCATCTTGTAGTTGTGTTGAAAACCTCTATTTAAAACAACATATTATTTACCATTTAGGTTTTGGGAAAGAAAAGTGATAGAAAGATGACAGATAAATGACAGGTAGAAAATAAAGCAATTAATTCTGGTCACATTTAAGTCAAAGAGAGAATATAAGGCTTAAAAATTAATAATGTGACACAAAAAGTTCATTAATAAAATAAATGTTTCTCTTTAATTTTTGAGTTTAGAATGTTTTATCAGTTGAAATATTCATAATCACATTTTTTAACATTTACTTGCAAGCATGAATAATAAAGAGAAACAATTAAGAAATCATTATATTTTCCTGTCTTTCCTACTTTATTTTAGAAGCTACTTTAAGAGTTATTATAATGATTTTTTTGGGATGGAATTGGAACTGACAACTGAGAAAACCAACTTCAACTATTTCCAAATTGTCAAAAAACACCATGTGTGTAAAGAATCATCAACAATTTGTTATTGAAATATGTTTTTAACTAATTTATCTTATTAAACATTTTCTAGAACTTCAGCAATTATAAAATTCTGAATGAATAAAACTCTAAAATGCTTCTATCACAAAAAGAGAGGCTGTAATATCATACAAGTAGGAAATATCACATAGACTGAGAATATCATGACTCTACACAACTGGGAGAAAAATTTTCAAAAACTCTTTTTTCTCTCAATTTCTCTCCTTTGGCTAGTATTAGTTTTAGCAATTTAGCAATTTAGTAATCAAGGAATTATTTTTCTTGAACCACAGAAATGGAAGTTGCCTAAACTAATTCTAAATTTCTTAGTTTTCTTTCGAACATAAAAATTATCTTTTTCATGTTTTTTTACTTTCAAAACACCTTCCAAAAATCTTTATGGCAAGGCACTGAATGTTCTTATTGGGAAACACAGACCAAAGATTAGAGAGGCAAGAAGATCAGAGACTTTACAGACTTGAGATCAGGGACTGATGATGCACAAGCAGAATTATTATTGCGTGATCGTTACTTCACCAGGACTTCATGATTGTAAGATAGATAATCAAGCTTTCAAGTATTATATGGCTCTGTTTCATTTTTCAAAATCTTCTGTGATTCTGTAGTGATTTCATTTACTGAGAGAGGAGAGTTTGAAACTTAGTTGCTAAATAAACATAGGAAAAAAATAAAAGTAATTGCACAGGAGGGCCTTGGTGATTGATGGGGTGCTATTTTTTTCATTATTTGGCACAGAGTTCAGATTTCATGTCAGAGAGAAAGCAGAGGAATGGAAAGAACTGAGCTCCTTTCAATGAAGCAAAGTCCCTAAAGAAAATATTAGGAAACTTCAGACTAAAATAGTCACTTGATAGAAGATCAATGATAAGCTTCTTGGTTTTTGTTTAACAAACAGGCAATCTGCAGGAATACCTTATTATTCATATCAGGTCTATTATCTAGTTCATACCATAATAATATTATTCATATCAGGTCTATTATCTAGTTCATACCATAATAATATTATTCACATCAGGTCTATTATCTAGCTCAGCAAGGATAAACCCTGCACCTGGGAAGGAACAACTCAGGATACCAAATTGTGCTGGGAGACACGCAGCAGCTTTGGAGCAAAGGACCTGAGGGTCCTGGGGAACACCAAGGTGAACATGAGCCAGCAATGCACTCCAGCAGCAAAAAAGGCCAATGATGGAGGAGATACTGCAGGAGGCAGAGCATTGCCAGTAGATGGACTTGGTGCCGTGCCTGGAGTAAAGTGCCCAGCTCTGCGCTCCCCAGGTCAAGAGGGACAGGGACACACTGGAAGATCCACTAAATTGGTTAAGAGACTGGAGCATCTCCACATGTAAGGGAAGGCTGGGAGAGCTGGGACTTTCTAGCCCAAAGAAGAGAAGTCTCAGGGGAATCTAACCCATGTATACAAATATCAAAGGGGAGGGTGTGAAGAAGATGGAACTAGGCTTTTTTCAGTGATGCCTAGTCACAGGAAAAGAAACAAAGTTCTCTCTGAACATCAGGAAACACCTTTATCTATTTAATTTTTATGTCCTATGCTCTTGAGATCAAGGCTGTCATCATGAGACCAGTGTTTGGTATAACACAGCAGCTGTCACAGGGTTTAGTTATAGTGGATTAGGATCTTTTTCTCGCAAACAGCTCCATGTCAGCAGTTTATAAATGTAACTGCAAGAAAAATGAAGCCTAAAATTAACTGCTTGTTCTTAGAACATCATATTCACTAATTTCCATGACACATGCTTTATATCTTTTTAGGCTTCTTGGGTATGGTTGAGGAAGTTCAGCTATTCTGGATGAGCGAGGATAAGATGCTATTTTATTTTAATGTTGTCCTTCTAATTCACGTGGCTGATGCCTCAAGACTTGGATGGGTGCCCCTTCTTTTGTCATCGAAATTAGGTCATTAATTCCTGTTTCAGAAGAATCCAGTTTCAACCAGGAGACGCAACTGATCACAATTTTTAAAAATGTAATAGGGAATGGTGTGGAAAGCTTATCATTCTGACCTTGCAAGTGAATCATGAAAATAATGTTTAAAGCGCTCTGCAAGTCCACTGTTACACGGTGCACAGCGTGATCTTTTAAAATTGTATTATTAATATTTGAATTTAAATTTTTAGCTTAAGACTTTGAACTTTTATAATGAGAAATATGATAACAGTACAAGACAATTCTTTAAGGAGAGTTGTTGTCTTTATAAATGCATCATGATAGCCCAATCTTATCTTAACTTTTATGTACACATATATGTATATACAAGCACTGTATGTACATACTAAAATACCTCAGGGTTTTAGTTTGCTGATTCCAAGAAGATTAGCATTTGCTTTGTCTGTATTAGTAAGACGCTTGCGCATGCTAAGCAATACATTTTTCTGGCAGTTCATTAAATACTAGACCAAAGCCAATAATTTTAATGACTGCACAAAGCCCTTGAACACTTCACTGTCATGAATTTTAGTGGTACTTTGACAAAAATAAAATACTTATGGACAACATGATCTTATAAGCTCCCTCTATTTATATGCTTCATTTCTTATTTTCCAAGACTTAAATGTGTTGTGGTAGTGACACAAATCATAATCTGCAATGTTCTTCACAATCCAATTTTATGTACATACCTACATAAGATTTATTAATTGGTTTCACATTATTTTTGTCCCTCAAACATACTCTCTTATGCAGAAGAAAGAAATAAAGTCCATTTTCAGATAAAATCACAATGAATCAATGTCATTCATCCTATTCACATTATTTGTTTCATTTCAAAAATTTGCACGCTACCTTGGCTGCCTGTCCATTAACTTCAGTGAAGCATCTTGTCAAAATTACCTATGCAGTTTCATCTTTTCATGTGCAGTATGAATTATGTAATGATCAAACTAACATATGAGAAAAATGCTTATAAATTCAAAATCAGATAAATATTTACAATGGTCTGCCTAGAATTCCAATAGTTGTTCAAAAGATGTAAAGAAGTATATCTTATGTCCTGGAATTCTTTGGAACTTTTCTTTTTTTTTTTTTTTTTCCTGTTCATAATGTTTTTTCTTTTCTCATCTTGTATGACTGGACATTTACATGTTATCATACATGCATCATGTTCTCTTTCATACAGTATTAAAAAAAATTGGATAAAAGAACAATGAAGAATGAATACGCATCAATGAATAATAAGGCAATGGGTCAGATCTAAACACTTATATAGCACAAGAACACAAATCCCAACTATTTCACAGCTTTAAGCTCATCATTTTCTTCAGGTCTATCAAGGTCTCTTGTAAAGTTTCCTGGATATAACTGTTTTGGTTTCCTCAGGAAAGGATATATTTCCTAATAATAATATCAAGATGCATCCTGAGGAATAAAAGCTGTGGTTCCATTAGCAAATATTTTTTTTTTTTGGACATCCGCAGAGATCATACTATAACCCTGTAGTATAACCACCTACATGATGTACACTATAAAATGCGTGATTTTAATACCAGAATGTAGCTTCTGTTTGAGGTGTAGCATGTACTTTACAAAGATCATTTTATTCAGTTTAAATGTTCCAGCAAATGAACAATTCACCAATCCAATAAGTAAATGGCTCTGAATATACTAGTCATAAGTCAGTCATTTTTTCTAGCCTGAGTGCATGATCCTCAACTTGCCTGCCACAGACCCACATCCTGCCTTTCACTGAGCCATCCTACTGGAAGTTCCTGTCCTCTGTCACATATTTAGGATAATAGGTGCAGAAACAAAGCAGGAGTTCATGTCTGAGCATTATTTACAATGACTCCATAGACCTTTTCAGTCATTGCACTCCTGGGCAAACACTCCTCATCCTGTGCATGTGAAGCATTCTCTGTTCTAAAAATTTTAATATGTATGTGATGGAATTAGATGGTCATATTTTGGAATAGGCTTGCATTATGAAAATTAAAATCAGTATCTAAAACAATCTAATTTGTCATCTGCCAAATGTCTCACTTGCATAAATCTGCCAGGAGTAGTCGTATATCTTCTCTAGAAAAAGGAAATTTGTAATAGCCAGGGAAGGGATTGAAATGTTTAAGCAAAAGTACAATGCTAACACAGTAGGGTTATCTCTGGCTGCCGTCTGTCCAGGTTCTCAACCTTATCTCATACCATCCTGGATGCAATTTAGTTCATTAGTTACCTCTGCTGGATGTGTCATAACTGGTGCACTGGTACACATATTTCATTTCAACTGAACTCCTGATATTTCCTCATTTAAAAAACTGTGCATATAACAATAATTAAGTAGCTGCATATTTACAGACTTGACTACACACTTAAACTTTTCAAGCTAAAACAAATTTTTCAAGTTAATTGCAAGATCCTCATCTGCTAGTGTTTTGAGTTTATAATAGTGGCAGCTACAGTAGTATTTGCACAATAAAGGAAAGCACAAAAACATGGATTACAGTATGGTTTTGTTAAACAGCTGTTTTTATGCTACACTTCCTTACACTTAATATATTGCATTCTTGATTTGACTTGGAATCGAAACTGCATTGTATAAGTGATCAGACTGTTTTTCACAATATTTTACTATGTTTAGCCAGATATTTTTGTTTTGTTTTATTTACTGAAATAAAAAATATTTTTAAGGCATGATTAAGTTAGTTATAGCATGTCTTTAGGTTCCCTAAAGCTCAAAATTCTTACAATTAGATAAGGCAGTGGTCTCTAACTGCTTCAATCCACTTAAGCTTTCTTTCTTAACTGAGGGTACTACATAATAGAAGAATTAATGGGCTATGAACTAGAAGACAATATCTTCAATTTTCCCTATTTCACTGTGTGTTATGAACCTACATACTCTAGAGAAAATCCTAAATATGTATACCCCCCTCTTTCCCCTTTCTTACATAGACCAGAGAGAACTGGAAACATATTACGTTACTATTTGAAAATGCTGGGCAGCTCTCCAACAGAAGCCATTTATCCCTAGCAAGAAGCTCACTTGGCAGATTGACAGAAAATAACCATGCCTGTGCATATTTCCTGTTCTCTAAGTTGTAAAAGATTAAAAAGGGGAGACAGCATTTTCATTGCCTCTGTAAAGAAAATGTGTATCTTCAAGGCTATAGGATGAAAATTCCATGGTGATCATAGAATCATGGATTATCCTAAATTGAAGTGGATGCATAATGATTGAGTCCATCTCGCTGCTCCTCACAGGGCTACCTAAAACTAAATCATTCAGAGATATGGTGGCAAACATAGAATTTTTAGGTAAACATAAATAATGTGATTTATGATATCCTTATTTATTTGTAATCTTCGGAGGTTTGACTTATTTTAAACAAGACAGAGATTACTTTTTCCACAATTTCCAGTTCCATTTCTTTTCTAAATGCACTAATTCATATAAAGTTCATGGCCTCATTAGGATCATAAAGTTTTGTGACATACTCTGCATGTTGAACCCTAACTTAACTGAAGTGGTAATTTGCCAATTAATGAAGATGAAATGACTGAAATAAATACACCATTTACACACTTCAAAAGAGTATAGAAAAATAAGCTGGAACAATTCTGAGTGTAGTACACAACGAGCAAATCACCCACATTTGATTTTGATTGTTATCTTTATTGCCACACCAACTTTATTCTAAAACCATGAATATTACTTCCTTGCCATTTTTTATCTAAGTTCTTGAGTGCCTTATACTAAATATTTTATCCTTTTTTTTTCTGGTGACAGAAAATCAAACCCATCATACAATTCTCAGTGACTATTTGCACACTTTGAAGAAATATCATCCACTATATGATTCAGATTTATACAAATGCAAAGATATATAATTTCTGTATTATAAATTGCAAATCCTTCAAATTTGATATACAGTGCTTCAGCAAACATAGCTTTGACTCTTACATGTCTTTCAGATAGAACTATTGAAGAGTCAGAGAGTTAGATGTTGGTTCATATAAAATGATGAAAACTATATTAATCATGTAGCTGTTCACTCAAAAACATTACTTCCCCTTTAGCAGCCTTGACACTGTTAAGAGAGTCTATAATAGTTATTCTGTCACTCAAATTAAATTTCTTTGATGCATTTTCTTAACACCAAAGAGCAAAACATGATGGTTAAAGTAAGTACTGCATGTCAATGAGATTTTCAGTGGCAGCAAAGGACAAGCAGATTGCTCATGTAAAGTCAACATTTGAACGAGACTTTGAGAAGAGAGGCTGACAGTAGGATTTGCTGTAGTTTCCCAGAGTTAAGGTTTTAATGTGATATCTGCTGTTCTGTCTCATGCACAAATGTTCCACCATGGTCTGCTACAGAGCCTCATCCACAGATTTATTCCGCCTCCCATCATTACAGAGAGAAGACATACATTGTTGGACACCCTCCATACCCCACATAAGACAACACCCACTGTCCTGTGTAAATCACTTTATGTCAAGTCTTTTGTATGAGATACAGCAGGAACCCACTGTCCAGCCCAGCTTATCTCATCAGTCAGCCAGCCAGGCCTGTTCTGCCCTGTTGGGACTGAGGGACTCCTATTTTCAGTGTTTGAAGGATGCCTTCCAAAAAATCTGGGTCATAACATATTTGCCTCATATGCAATTGTGTCTTACCTCTTTCACTGACAAAATGTAACTGTCATTAAAGCTGGTGTCATGCATCTCTTCAGACCATATCACATGCGCAGAAATGGCATTTACTGATTGATCTCGTTGATCGTATTATTTTGACTATCAGCACATTAATCCAAACTCTTCTATTTTAGTTGATTTAATTTCATTTGGCCTCTGCTGATTTTCCTCATGTGCTAAACACCCACAAGACTTGAACATGTGTGGGTGTATTTTTCTCATAAAGAATAGGAAAGCGCAGCTTAAAAGTACCACTCTAAACAAATTGTACATTATTGCATGCACAGCCGGTTTATTGCTCTAATTAACAACTAGGTATTTTCTCTCTGGTGAGCAATATTAGAGGTTAACAGAGTCCTTGTTTTCATTCATTCCCTATTGAAGCCTTCCTGTGACCAACAGGTTTAATGCTGGGACCTGTATTATTTTAGAATGGTTTCCTGAATATAGGATCCACAAAAAAA
>VZRN01005540.1:1755188-1848143 GCA_013397935.1 Dasyornis broadbenti
GAAAAGAAAAGAAAAGAAAAGAAAAGAAAAGAAAAGAAAAGAAAAGAAAAGAAAAGAAAAGAAAAGAGAAGAAAAGAGAAGAGAAAAAAGCGAGGGAGTTATCATTAAAAATTAATTGCACGTTATTTTAAACTTCCCATTTATTATTTCATGTTTATTTCAAAAAGTAACTATGTGTTGATAATAATCAACATAGTATCATTCATATAACTGCAATTATTTAAACTAATGTACAGAAATGAACAGTTAAATAGTTACATTGCTTAAGCCATAATAGACATAATTTGACAGAATTAGATATTTACAATTACAGAAAACTAATACTTCCATATTTGAAGATGAACACATCCGATCTAACAAAAGAAATTTACACTATCTAAACCTAAAATTAATTTTCACATGATAAAGAACTATTTTTTCATAAATTCAACAATCTCACATTTCCAGTCATGGCAAGGGGGAAAAAAAAGAACATTTTGCATAATGTAATTTGATGCTTTTCAAAGATAATTTGGAAGCAGTTTTAACTCATAATTTTTTGGAGACTATTAATACTCTTTTACTTAAAATCTCTCTATGGAATTCTGTTTTATTTCTGTCAAATGAAAAAATACATACTAACTGAACTACATGGCAGGGAAGTTATGTAATTCAACAACATAACGTCTGTATGTGTGGATGCATGTGCATATCTATATGTAAATATAGAAATGAAAAATACAACTGCTGTGAATTTGAATAGGGATATTTTAAATACAGCTAAACAGCAAAAATTAAAGCTGACCTTAAAAATGGGTTAGAAATACTGCTGCATTTGAAGCCTCTACCTTCAGATGTGCAAGGACATAGCAAGGGTAATGAAGCTAAATGCAAGAGTAGACAATAATCTGATTTCCTTCCTTCCTTCCTTCCTTCCGCGCCTTCCGCGCCTTCCGCGCCTTCCGCGCCTTCCGCGCCTTCCGCGCCTTCCGCGCCTTCCGCGCCTTCCGCGCCTTCCGCGCCTTCCGCGCCTTCCGCGCCTTCCGCGCCTTCCGCGCCTTCCGCGCCTTCCGCGCCTTCCGCGCCTTCCGCGCCTTCCGCGCCTTCCGCGCCTTCCGCGCCTTCCGCGCCTTCCGCGCCTTCCGCGCCTTCCGCGCCTTCCGCGCCTTCCGCGCCTTCCGCGCCTTCCGCGCCTTCCGCGCCTTCCGCGCCTTCCGCGCCTTCCGCGCCTTCCGCGCCTTCCGCGCCTTCCGCGCCTTCCGCGCCTTCCGCGCCTTCCGCGCCTTCCGCGCCTTCCGCGCCTTCCGCGCCTTCCGCGCCTTCCTTCCTTCCTTCCTTCCTTCTTAAAATCATAAAATTCTGTTCAGTTCACACTATTTCAGTCTTTACCTCTTTATCTAAAATGTTGTACTGTGTGTTACTGATAGAAACAGTTAAAGATACTCAAGCAGATGTGCAGGTTTGTTACCAGCTGGGGATCAAAACAGATTTGAACCATCTCCACAGTTGCTGTTATTCCCTGTTTGGACCTTGCCGTCATCTGAATTTGAATCTTCAAAGCTGAATATCATTGAATTAATTATAGGCAGCATTTTTATGGCTAATAAGTACCTAATGAATTTATTTTATGTATGTTAAAGTTGGAGAAGGGTTTTCATCTGTAATGTAATTTGTAATGCTTTATTTAAACTTCTATTGTTATCTCTATTTGTCTGGATCCTATGGATTCTTTATAGACACTCTTATGTTTCTGAGCAAGACTTAGTTGTTCCAATAAATTTTTCTCCACTAAATATTACAGTTTTACAAAGCAATGAATATTCACAAACATTAAACATGTTAATAAATATAAATCATGGCTGGATGGCCAGGACCATCAGTCATGGTGAATGGTGCTACACCCAGTTGTTGGCCATCACTAGTGGGGTTCCCCAAGGTTCCCTATTGGGGCCAGTTCTCTTTATATTTTTATCGATAGTTTAGAAGAGGACATTGAGTGTACCCTCAGTGATTTTGCAGATGACAGTGAGTTGGGTAGGAATGTTGATCTGCTGGATGGCTCTGCAGGGAGATTGGGACAGGCTGGATAGATTGGCTGAGTCCAACCGTAGGAGCTGAAATAAGGCAAAGTGACAGGTCCTGAACTTTGGTCACAACAGCCCTATGCAGTGTTACATGATTGCGAAAGAGCGGGCCAAAAGTGGCCCCACAGGAAAGGATTTTGGGGTTCTGGTCAGTAGCAGCTGATCATGAGCCAGGTGTGCTCAGGTGGCCAAGAAGGCCAAAGGCACCTGGCCTGGATCAGCAATAGTGTAGCAGCAGGACCAGGCCAGTGATTGTCCCTCTGTACTCAGCACTGGTGAGGTCACACCTCAAATCCTGTGTCCAGTTCTGGGCCCCTCCCTGCAAGAAAGACTTTGAGGAGCTGGAGTGTGTCCAGAGAAGGGCAATGGAGCTGGGGAAGTGTCTGGAGAGTCAGTCATATGAGGAGTGGCAGAGTGAGTTTAGACTGTTTAGTCTAAAAAAGAGGAGGCTCAGGAGAGACTTTAATCACTTTCTAAAACACCCTGAAAAGAGGTTGTAGCCAGACGGGGGTCGGCCTTTTCTCCCAGGCAACCAGTGATAGAACAAGAAGAAATGGCCTCAAGCTGCACCAGGGGAAGTTCAGGTTGGACATCAGGAAGAATTTCCTCATTGAAAAGCTGGTTAAGCATTGGAATGGAGTGCCCAGGTAAGTGGTGGAGTCACTGGAAGCATTTGAGAAACAGCTAGATGTGGCACTTAATGCCAAGGTTTAGTTGATGTGGTGGTCTTAGGTAAAATGTTGGACTCTGTGATCTTGGAGATCTTTTCCAACCCAAATAATTCTATGATTCTATGATTTTAAATCATGTAAATCTTCACAAAGACCTAACTACAGAACTCCAGTTTCACTGACCTGTGCTTATATGATATTGGGCAACTACTGGAGACACTATAATTGACGTTTTCAGGCAGGGAAGGAAAAGACGACTACATGAAGGAAGTGTTCGCTTGACAGGAACAATATTTCAGCTTTTTTTGAAACTTTAAAGGCAGAATATTTGACAGAAACTACTTATTACTTACTATTATACCAGGTGTGTGTATATTTATGTATATACGTACATAATTTCTGGGAGCTGGACTTGAATATGTACATTAACTCCTAGTGGTGCTTAGCTAGCTATATACACTGCCCATACATGATAACGAACAGGCAACCCTGTGATATGACATCCCTTTCTTCATCGCAGGGGTGGTGGCTGGGATCAGCCTGCAGACCCCATCGTCTACCACCGTCACCCATCCCGTTCCTGATCCTCACGTGCCGCTCTAGGATGTGGTTCTGACCAGCAGCAAACGCAACCTGAGGCCCAGGGGAGTGAAGAGGTCAAAAGTGGTGGTGCTGGTGTGGGAAGCAGCTGTGGGGAACAAAACAGCAGTGAAACCAGTCCAGTGTAGCAGAGTGGCAGCGCCGTGCAACACAAATGATTTAGCTTTCAGGGGATTTTCCTTCGTTTTCCATTGTCTTGGTCTTGGGGATGGAGAAAGCCAGCTGGATGAAGCCCCTGCCAACTTGCTTTTATCTGGGAAAAGGCACGTGGTGCTGGGCGCAGGAACGGCCACCATCTCGTCTTTGTGTGGAGAAAGCCATGCGGCGCAACCTCTGCGGAGCGACACCATCTTTGTCCTGGTAGCCATGCAGAACTAGGTCGAGGTGGTGAACGCCTTTTGTGTGTAAAGCACCTTTTTATTTGTCATCAATATTGCTGCTGTTCCGATGTGTTTCTTGTTCCATTGTTGTTTGCTTACGGTAAATTATCTCAACCCATAGTCTCTGCCTTTAACCCCATCTTGCTGGAGGTGGCGGAGGGGAGTGGCTTATTTATAGGTCTGGTTTCTGACTGGTAATAAACCACCACAGCAGTTTAAAGCAGATTAGAACATGCTCTTACCCACCTCTGGATTAAATAGAAATCCATGTAAAAAAAGGCATGAATGCAGATTGAGATAATAAACAAACTATGTCTGAGTAGCTAAATTCAGCATTTATCTATATTTGCTGGAAAGTGCAACATCAGATAATTAAGCTTTTCTTTACATAAAAAGAGGAGATTAATTATGGTATTTTAAATAGAATTATGGAATAATTGACAAAACTGTTTCCATTTTCATGGCTACCGTTACACACTTATCAGAAAATATTAATCTAAATATAACTAAACATTCTCCTTAAGGAGTTTAACTTGTAGTTTTTTTGTGGTTTTCTTTTAAAGAGAACTGTCATCAGAAAAAATATGTTGAATATGTTATTGGACAAATAATGTGATATGAAATGTCTCACAGATTATATAAAGAGCTCATAGAATAACGTTTTTGTAAACACATTATTTAGTAAAAATCTGTTTTAGGACACACAAGCCAGACAGCAATCTGTGCTCCCCCTCCCTCTACCCAAGACAAAAAAACCAAAACCACCACCACCACCAACCAAGAAAACAAAACAAAACAAAACAAAACAAAACAAAACAAAACAAAACAAAACAAAACAAAACCAAAAACAAACAAAAAAAAGAAACTCAAACAAACAAAAAAACCACCCCCACCCCCAAAAAAACCACCCCCTCAAAAACAAACGAAATGGCCCCACCCAAACAAACAAACAAAAGTATCTGATAGTAAACATCTCCAGCTGCCGGTAGAACAGTTTCCATATTTTCCTTGCATCACTGGACTAGCTGCATTGTGCATTCCTTTTCTAGCTACTCCGTTGCTTTACACTTTGGTTTTGACTCTTTCTATTGTGTATTAGTAGCAAGACTACTTTTACAGATATCCAGACAGAGAGAAACACTGAAAAGGGCGGGAAAAATATCTCAGTGTAAGCCATGTTAAAGATGCAGAAAGAAGCTGAGTACCTGTTGCAAAAAGCAGAAGCAGAGTCTAGTCCAATTTATGGTGACAAAACTTGATGAATCAGAAGGTTAAACATTTTTGGAAGACATCTGGCACCTAACCTCTATTATCAAGTTAAGGCAGATGTAATTCTAGAGGGTGTCTGTAAAAACGCTGAAAATTGACCTTCTGTTTTCCTTGATGCAACTACTTTACATGAAAAAGCAAATTTTTTTTCACAGAAAAAGAGTTAAGTGAAATCACTTAATAAATCTACATAAAACTAAATCTGAATTTAAAAAAGAAACCTTTTACTCTAGGAAGGTGATTCCACGAGTGAAACCAGAATAAGAAAAAGGAACACATAACTTATTCATCCAGTCCCAACCACCTTATAAATCTTAGATTTTGTTATAAATTAATAGATTTATACAAAAGCAAATTTAAAATGTTCAAGATGTTCAATAGCAATTTCTACTTAGGCATAAAACACTTCAGGGAAGGGAATGCCAGGAGGAGAAGAAAAAAGAACACAGAAAAAAGAAATTTCTTTGGCATAAAAGTCTCACTATTAGAAAGCCTTGTTTCATATTTGGTCAATTAAAATGCAATATATTAAAATATAGTACCTTATAACACATGCATAGAGCCCGCTGTCTTGTACCACTGTTGGTCGGAACCAAATGGAGTCTTCTTCTTTGCTCATTCTGGTTCCATCAAAAGCTATAGGTTCCTCAAAATCTCCAGGTCCAGAGCTTTTGTACCACATCAAACTAAGTCCAGCACTTTGGGCTAGGGAGTAATTAGCTCTAATATATCCATAAAAGAGTGCACATTTTATACGAACAGGTTCTCCCACTAGAACTTGATATTTCTTGTAATCCACAGACCAGTCAGTGCATCCATCAGCTACAAGAGAAGAGAAAATGACAAGAGATTGTCAAAGGCTTTGGAAAGCACTATTCACACAGCAGTCTTTATTGTGGGAAAGTATTGCATTTAAGAAAAGGTCTATTGAGTGACTAGAAGTATGCTTTTTATCCCTGAAAAATTAACTGCATTTTCATGATGTTTATGTCATGTACTTGTTTATACTGACAGAGCTACTAGGACATATATTGCTAAATGTTGATAATTCCTAAGATAACTGAGCAACTGCTCTTTTATCTTTTCTGGAACTGCAGCATGAACAGTTATAAAATAATGAAGTGAAATTAGTGCAACACAGTGGGCATGTGGTTCACAGGGTGTCACCATCTAAATTGCATCAATGAAATATCTTCAGGGCTGCCATGTAAGGGAAAGTCTCAGAAGATATTAGGACAAGCAGCTGTGGTCTGAACCAAAAAGTGTGAAAGTCTGGGATAGATTTGAAGAAGGAGAAGAAACTGTCTTTACGATAAGACCAGATGTGCAAAAAGATACTGCCAGGAAAATTATTATCAGTAATTTTAATGGATTATTCAAGAACTTGTTAAACAGATCTTAGTTGGGAATCCTGACTTTCCAGAACCACATTAAAAATTATGGTTATTAATGTTTTCATTTTTTTCCTGTTGAATAACATCAACCCCTACCAATACTGTCCCACAATAATTGCTCATCAGAAAGCAATACTAAATGTATTTGACATTCTGACCCCCAGTAACAAAACTAAACCCCAAGGCCAAAAATGCACCAACTTCGCACACCCTTCCCCATATTTTTAGTTAAGAAGCCCAGAACAACAAAAGGAAAAGAGTTATTTTCTACAAAGCCTTCCTTAACAAAAAATGTATAATTTTTTTTCTTAAGGCATTTCAACCATGAAAATTCACCATTAGGTTCATGCACTTAAAATTCAGTGTCCAGTCTCAGCTAGACAACTAGGCCCCAATCCAGTCAGTAGAAAGTAATCAGTACAACCAAAGGACAATTTATTTAATCTTAACATTAATATCTATGTCTCATATAAATATTTTGTCTTTGTATTTTACACTTTAGTAACTTTAAAAGAGCTCAGATAGATAACTAACTTAGAAAATCCACATTTGCAAAGTTCAAGTTTCATCCTAGAATTGGTTGAATACTGACTTTAAGAGAATTCTAGCTACTGTGCAAGGTAATGCAGTATTAGCACTTTAACAATATTTAGACAATATTTTGAACTTTTACTTGGGAAAGAAACATACTAGATAGTGATTTTTGAGTCCTATATTTGGATAATGCACAGTACTTATTATTAATAAGAAAGACTCAGACATCTTCACACATGTCTGTGTAAGCAATAACCTAAGTTGATCCAACATAGAAAGATGGAGCAAAATAATAATAAAAACTTTAGAGTGAATTTGCATTGTGAATAGAATTCGCACAAACGAATACTTCATAAATCTTTGGACTGTCTCCTCCTGCATTTACTTTTACGACCAGGGAGGGAAAATAATATGTCCCTGTTCCAATTTTCCTACACAACATTTCCTAAAATTTACTAACTGTTACAAGGCCCTAATAGGACTTAGTTGTACTCTTGCATAAACTGAAGTGAACGGAAACAAAGCTACACTATTAGCTTCCCCTTAGGACTAAAGAAATTAACTTTCATTTATTTCAGACTTGAATTACATCTTGTATCATTTCATTTTTACCTTTCTGAAAGAGCATTCTCTCTCTCTCATCTGATTTTATTTCTCTCTGTTTCTAAATCCCAATGCCAAAAATGAATTAACAGCCGCATCTAAGCGATGTTAATTTCATTATATAAGTTACCAGGTAATAGCTTCTTCATCATACTTTATCATCAAATCTTGCTTTCCATTGCTTAATTTAGGTAGTACACTTTGGTTTACATTATTAGTCTGTTAGTTATGTCTTCTCTCTCAGGATATTCAGTTTCAATGGTTCCCAGTTCCTTGAACTTGCAGAATCCATGAGAATATTGCAATTCTGTTTCAAGCCCTTTATATTGATTGGATGAAGGATTAACTCTGCAGGGTAGATACCATTGACTTTATTTCAGCATGCTCTTTCTCATAAGGGACCTGGGGATCCTGTTCGATGGCAAGTTGAACATGAGCCAGCAGTGCCCTGGCAGCCAGGAGGGACATCCCTGTCCTGGGGGCATCAGGCACAGCATCGCCAGCCGGGCAAGGGAGGGGATTGTCCTGCTCTGCTCTGAGCTGGAGTGGTCTCACCTTGAGTCCTAGGGGCAGTTTGGGTGCCACAATATAAAAAAGATATTAAGTTGTTAGAGAACATCCACAGGAGGCCATGAGGATGGTGAAGGGACTGGAGGGGAACCTGTATGAGGTGACTTGTCTTGCTTAGCCTGGAGTAGACGTGACCAAGGGGTGACCTCATTGTGGTCTTCAACACCATCATGGTGTGACTCTTGGGGTGTCCTGCCCAGGGCCAGGAGTTGGACTCGATGATTTGATGGGTACCTTCTAACTCAGTGTATTCCATGGTTCTTGAAAAGCCTGCTAAGGATCATCTGATCTATCTGAACTATTTCTTAATTTGTTGGCACAAACCACATCAAAATGTCCCACCAGATACCTTAAGAAAATATCTACTTGTCCTGTTTTCAGCTGGGATAGAGTTAATTTCTTCTCAGAAGCTGTTACAGTGCTGTGTCCTGGATTCAGAATGAGAATGGTGTTGATAACGCACTGATGTTTTGGTTTTTGCTAAATCGTGTTTATCTTAAGTCAAGGACTCTTTATTATCATTATTGTAATTTACCATTACTACATTATTTTACTTTATTTTCAATTCTTAAGCTGTTCTTATCTCAACATACAAGTTTTACTTTGATTCTCCTTCCCATTCCACTGTGGTGGTGGGGCAAGAGAGAGGGATTGAGCAAGTGCCTTCATGGTGCTTAATTTTCAGCTGGCCCTAAACCCATGACACTTCTCAAGCCGTTGTGAATACTTTCATGCTCATATTATGGATTTACATATTTTATCTAGTGGTGCTCATCGAGGGTCAATACTTAGTCCAGTTCTGTTTAACATCTTCAGTAATAACCTGGATGATGGAGCAGAGTGTACCTTCAACAAGTTTGATGTAGACACAAAACTGAAAGGAGTGGTTGATACATCAGATTGTCGTGCTGCTATCTGGAGGGTCCTCAACAGGCTGGAAAAATGGGCTGACAGGGACATCATGAAGTTCAACAGGGAACCAAGGGGATGAACATGAACCTGCTGATCTGCATTACAGTATTGCCAGTAGGCTGAGGGAGGTGATTCATCCTCTCTATTCAGCACTGATGAGACCACAGCTGGAGGGCTGTGTCCAGCCCTGGGCTCCTGAATATGAGAGATATGTACAGACTGCAGGGTGTCCAACAGAGGCCCACAAAGCTGATTAAGGGACCAGAGCATCTCTGCCATGAGCACAGGCTGAGAGATTGTTCAGCCTGGAGAAGGCTCAGGGGGGATCTTAGTAATGAATACAAACATCTGAAGGGAAGGTGCAAAGAGCCAGGCTCTTTCCACTGGTGCCCAGTAACAGGACAAGAGGCAATGGGCAGATATTGAAACATGGCAGGCTCTTTCTCAACACCAGGAAACACTTTTTTACGGTAAGGGTTACTGAAAATTCACACAGGTGTCCCAGGAAGATTTTGGATTCTCCATCCTTGGAGATATTTAGAAGCCAGAGAAAAGGGTGCTGAAAAACCATTTCTAGCTGGCCCTGCCTGAGCAGGGGTTTGGACCATATGACGTGCAGAGGTCTCGTCCAACCTCAACCATTCTATAATTCTGTGCTTTATTACAGTAACCCTCAGTGATAATCTTAAGGAAACAAATATCTTCAATGTGGTCTTTCAATGAGGTGAACATGAGAGTGTTTCCCTTCCTGCTTACAAAAATATTACACCAGTTAAACTGCCAACGCCAACATTCAAGTCACTTAGAACTGTATTAACCTTATTACAGCTGGAAGGCTTAATACCTCAAAAACCTTCCTGGAAAATCCTCACACTACTGCTCAGCCCATGTGTTAATCTATGAGAAGGTGCTAATTCAATTTTGTCAGATATAATAGAAGTTCATCATTCCCGTCGTAAGACATAGACATCCTTCTGTGATACTTTGTGATAACTGATATTTCAGGAGATAACTGTTGATCTCTGCATAAAGTGCTCCCTATTCCACAGTAACTGAGGAATATAAACAGAGGCTTAAAACCACATAGTGGAAAGGAAAACAGAGTGACATGTCCTTAAAAATGCTATTACTGTGAACACTCAGCTGATGATAGCATGCACGCACTGCAACCAACACTCTCTATGTACACTCTGCAAGTGGCATGTAGAGCACACATGCATTTTTCAGTCTGGAAAAGCTTGGATGTATCAAACACTAATTACAAGCCCAATTTCCAAATTCCTTGAGGAACATAAAGATACATTTTAAAAGACCCTAGCACAGAGAATTCTTTTGATTTTTATATTGACGATTTCACCTTAAACATGCTACACATTTACATGTTAAACATGTGTTACTGGCTTTGTAAAAAGGGACAGAAAACAAGGGCTTAATGTTAGGATGTTTTAATATTAAATAGACTATTTCTACTCAGTTTCATATTTCAAGTGTGTCTATTTCTACTCTGACTGAATTTTTTTTCTTTTCTTTGTGTGTAAGTAGGGCATTGACCAAAGAAATTATCTAATGCTTCCTTTCTTAATTATGGCTGCTACTGACACAAAATCAACATCTACAATTACGGAGGTTCAAAACAATTATGGGGAAAAAATACACTCAATACTTCTCAATGTTTTATTTACATCATCACATCATCAAGCAGTCAATCATCTTTTATTTTATAAATTGGAAAATACTTCAATAATTCAACAGCTTTGAAATTTCAGAACTGCTTTCAAAAGAATGGTTGTAGTCCCTGATCTCTATTTTAATATGCTGCCAGTTATTGCTACACATAATAGCACAATACAGGATCCAGGATAAATATCATTCACTCAGTTATTTCCTTGAGTGATTTCAGGGTATGAAATAAATGACACTACATCACTGTCCTAATAATGAGATCATTCTGCTCAATAAACAAGTGTCTTTCAGGCTGTACCAGCTGGATAGGACCCAACGCATAGAGTATTTAACAGTCCTAAGAAGGTTTTCCCCTTAATTTTTTGGTATCATATGTATCATTTTCAAGGTAAAATTCAGTGCTGAAAAGGACAAAGATAGAAAGCTAATAACTCCTGGATCCACTGCTACCTCATTCAAAAGCTTCAATTCAATATATAGGTTTCAGGGTTAGAAAAGGTCTTCAAGTTTCCAACACATTGGTTAAAATCTGATTTTCAGACATCTAAATAAATTAGGTCTGACTGTTGAAAACAACTTTCCTAAAAATTTGTAACAGATATAGCAAATTATTCTAAATTAATTTCACCTGATCATATTTAATAAAATAAAAATTAACAGATTTATATTTTCCTGCTTATCTGTGTTGATAACTCTGTTCTTAATTTAATTTTCTATAAAAAGGGATTATGCAATGTCACTGTGCCTTCCATTTATTTGTCAGCTACTTCAGGGTTTTTTAATAAGGCATTTGCAAATCTGACAAAGAAGTGATGTCATAAGTCACAAAAAAATTCCGAAAAGTGGATGTGTAAAGGAGAAAGCACCAGGTCTTGTCCCTAATGCTGGGAAATTGTCAAGGAGGGCACCAGGGGATGCAGAAATAATATGGCAGTATATAGGGAGAGTAAATATGATGGGTCAGAAAAGCAAACAAAGGATATTGTAAACATGCAGTAAGATTTTTGGGTAGGGTGGGAAAAAAAAAGGCATAACAGGTCAAGAAACAGGCTTTCCTTAACTAGCTGCTCATAAATCAGCATTTTAAAAATTCATTGAGTGATATATGAGACTCGAGGTTACTTTCTTTGAAACAATTTTCACAACAATATTTTACCATCAAAATCACAGTCTGTTCTGGATAACCCTGCTTGTTACTTTCTGCTTTTTGCTTAGACTAGCTAGCATTAAAATAAAAAAATTAAAATGAAGATTTTCTAGTTTATAGCACACTCATCACGGTGCCTGAGCCAATTAAGCCTATGCAACATAACACACGGTATTCTAGTGTGGGCTCTCATTATGAAGACATGCAAAGATTGTCTATTTTTGGTTTGCGTATGTTTTTATTCTATGTAAAAATAAGCTCTGACAGGAATGAAGAAGTAGAGCTTAGAAACACAACACATTATGGAGATGAGAGAACATGGTCAGTTCTATTCTTAGACTTGCTTAGATTTTGTCCTTTCAAAGTACTACCAGTATGAAATTGGGAAAATGAAAAAAAAAAGAATTAAAATTATTAGTACGAATATTATCAAATGACCATGTCAGGTATTTTATACACAATGAAATTTCCTTTTTCACTGACTACTATTACAGCTTTGCATAATGCTATACTGCACTTCTGTTTGATGCAGCTTTTTCATTTTCTTGAAAACTCATATAAAAATTACATTTTAGTCTAAAACCATATATTTTGTTCTCAGTCTAAAAGTGTGTAGTGGCTGTTATGAGAGAGCACCAGTAAAGGAAAAAGATGATGAAGGACATTTCAGAGAAACAGAAAAATTATTTTGGATATCATCATCATTTAAAGAAGGTAGGTCCTAAAAATTGCACTTTTTCCAACCCCAGTTAAGTTTTAAAAGCAGTAGATTTGGTAGTTGAGGAATCTTGGCAAATGCACTAGCCCATAGGAAGAGGAAAATTGAAAAAAAAGTATGGCTTGACATAAATTAATTAAAAATTCTGTGGTTTTTGGCTTCAGAATACTGCACTAACGGGAAAGAGAGTACATACGCCTAGGTATTGAACTACTTAGAGGCATAATAAGGATGAAAATACCTTCATGTCGATCTGATGGAAGTTTTTATGTCACTCTCTCTTTTATCTACTCCAAGCTAAATTAAAGAGAACTTTTGTCTGAATTAATACCAATCTGTTAATTACCACAATTATGTTGTGGAAAACGTTAAACCACAAAAGCTGTTTTAAGAAAAAAAATTGAATAAATATACTGTTCGAGACAGACCAATGCAGGAGCAAATCATGCACTTCCTAAGTTCCTACTCTAAACCCGGACTTTTTCCCTGTTGCTTATTCAGTCCCTTTTGCTTCTTTCAAATTCTCTTATTCTGCTTCACCATGTCATGTAAATTAGGAAGCTTCATAAACACACACTTTAAAGGTATCCTGGCTGGACTGACTGATCAGGTTCTGCTGGATTGACCTCAGGTCAGCAGCCAAGCACCCACGCAGCTTCTCAGTCACTGAGCCACACATGCAACAGAACAGGGGAAAGAATAGGAAAAGCAAAAGCAAGAAAATTTGTTAGTCAAGATAAAAAGTAGTTTAATAAGTGAAGAGGAAAAAAAAAAAAAAACACAAGTGATGTGTAAGCACTCCCTCATTATCTCCCAGAAGCAGATCAATGCCCACCTGGTCTCTGAACAATGGCTACCTCAATAGCCAAAACCTCCCAACTTTTATTTCTGATCATGATGTTATTTGGTGTGGAATATCCCCTTGGCCAATTTGGGTCAGCTGTCACAGTGGTGTCCCTTCCCAATCTCTTGTCCCCCACCCCCGGGGAGCAGAATGGGAAAAAGGGAAATCTTGATGTGGTGCAAGCATTGCTCAGCAGTACTCAAAACACTGGTGTGTTATCACACTGGTGTGTTACCAGTGTAATCACAAATCCAAAGCACGGTAAAGGCTGTAGTGAATAAACATAACTCCATCTTGGCCAGATCCAGTACACAGTTCCCCAATCTTCTGTGTGCTTCTGTCTCCTACCTTCTTTTAATTATTCATTTTCAGCTCAGACACTGTCTGTACATTTACAGTGATGGCATTTAATCAACAGCTGCAAAACACGAGTTTGTTTACTAGATTAATTTCCAAAGCCTGATATTAAACTGCCTTAATTTCTGTGCCCATCTGAAATGAATTGTTTCTTGTTTGTTATATTTACTGTACAACTTTATTTGAGGGAAGCTCTACATCTGTTGTTTCTTTCACATAATCACAAAATAGTCTGAGTTGGAAGGGACCCACAAGGATCACGAGTCCCACTCTTAAATAAATGGCCCATACTGGGATCGAACCCACAACCTTGGTCTTATTAGCACCAAATCCTTTGTATTCCTCATGTGGCTATACCAGATTATCTGCAGTTCTTTTTGAACCTTAAGAGTGCAAGTTTCTTTCCTCCCTGCTCCCCAAACTTACTGTGATTTATTTTGAAAGGCACCTTCGACTCAGTGTCACTGTCACACAATTTCTATATATTGTATAACTTTTTATATAATCTTTTATATATATTAGATATATATTTTTAGATACAGAATTTCAACACAAGTATGCAAGGAAATCAGGTCTGAGAAATGCTGGTCTTAAACTTCCCTCTGGAATGACTAAACAAAGTGCCTGAAACAAAATAGTAACTCAGCCTGAAGAGAACTACCATGGGAAGAGGTTACACTAATTTCTAAAAATTGAACAATCACATGTAAGGGTACTTTTTTTTTCCTTTAGAAAGATGATTTCCCAGAATAGAGAATCTCCCGGCCATACTGGTGTATCATGTTGCATAGCAGATGGCAAATTATTTAATCTCTTCCATAATCTCTCATTATTGAAACCGGTTCTGAAAATACATTCTGTTCACTAGTAGCTTTGCTTAGGAGATTATGAGGAAGATCAAGAATTTTTTCATGTTGGAATTTCAGTAGC
Organism: Dasyornis broadbenti; assembly: GCA_013397935.1. Lineage (NCBI taxonomy): Eukaryota > Metazoa > Chordata > Aves > Passeriformes > Dasyornithidae > Dasyornis > Dasyornis broadbenti. Next base: position 1,769,864 of record VZRN01005540.1, read on the forward strand.
ACTTGAGCAACAGCTGCACTGTATACCTCTAAACTTTTTTCTACAAAGAATTCAACTGCTTAATATCACAAAGTTACTGAGTACCAGCTGAACTACAATAATTAAATATGTGAGAACTGTCCATTAGGAGTAAATATAAGAAAATTCAGCAGATTAGTTCACATACAAGAGGATTAAAATTAATCAAATTACAACTGTGAATAGGAGAGAGCAATTGTCTTGTTGCTGTGACTTATCTGGTGGAAATTCCTTAAGCTGCATAATGGTGACTATGCGACTAGGACTGTGTACAAACGCAAAGAATTGCAGTGAGAGCGTCAGAAAGAGCTGACGCCTAAAGAAACACTTTATTTCAAACAGACTTTGAATCAAAGTATAATTTTTATCTTAAAATTTCAAAGATTAAAAGTTCTAATATATAATCATTAAGTATAAATAGGCCATGATGTTACCAGGAATATACATATTTTAAAAAATTACTTGTTTCTGTTTATTATTCTGTTCCACATTACTTTCACTCCTAAAATACTAGGAGAAAGTTAATATATGGAAACTGGGATCTTGGATTTCAAATAACAATACTCTTATGAAAGAATACGTTAATTGCATACAACTCCTAGTGGTTTTGATGGCTGTTTCTTGCCTACTACTCTTGTAGTCCTGCTAGACTGAAACTGCAGATATGGATTTGTTTAAAGCCATATATGTATCAGACAGTAATTTGTGTCTATACCTGTAATTAAATAGAAGTTAGAATGCAGGTAGAGCATTAGAGAGCACAAAGCAGTTCTAGGAAGTTTTTATCTTTCTTTACCCATAATGACAAAGTAATTTATTTTTTCCAAGGCTGGAAAGATTTTTGTTTTTTTTTAATAATCTTCAGCATATATCACTGCTTCAAGTTGACTTACTGTGTGTGCATTTGCATGCAAAAAGAATTGACCTAGCAACTGCAGTGTTCTTGAACAGGGATATGATGTCAATATTTACATTAACATGTTAATACAAATGTATGGTGCCATTAGGAATCTGTTAATCAAGGCTTTAGTAATCATCAGCAGTTTTGAGACACTCCAGAAACATTTAAACACTTGAAGCGAGAATAATGTCTTCTTCCCATAGATGTTTTGGGACAGGTTGGTGGAGAAGAGCTGGACCAAAAGGCTGAGTCTGGGAGGAGGGAAGGAGGCACAGGGCACAGAGGTGTGGAAGGACGGCTGCGCCATGGCCTGGTTACAGCTGTCCTGGCAGCCTGGGGTGGCCTGGAAATGAGCATCATTGCACCGGGAGACCAGAGGGATTCTCCACAGCACAGATCAGGTCAGGACCTGCATTGTGTTGCCGTCAGACAGAGGCAAATAATGACTAAAGATGGGGGAAAATCCCCAAAACCTGCACCCTCCATGTAGCTGTATATTCAGCAAGTGACACTTTTACTTTAAAATATTATTGTCCTTGTAACAATCTATTCGGTTACATTATTACATATCTTAACGAGTTTCAAAAAATATACACTGATAATAGATACTGGTAAACTGCTTAGTGTATATGTGGGCAAGCATCCAGCTTTTGGTAAAGACATATTTTCCTTCTCTTTTGCATTTCTTTTTATTTCCAAGAGCCCTTTAACATTTTCTGTGTGAATGACTGGAAGGAAAAATAAATTCTTGACATTACTCTGAAGCTTACTATCAGCATACAATACAGCACCAACTACGGTAATGATTAGAAAATATGTATTAACTAAATATAAGAAATGTAGCCATTTCAGTTTGTAGGTCCTCTTTTATATAAAAAAAATTATGGTTATTTACTGGCTACCAAAGGTAGAATATAACAGACTATGGGGACAAAAAAGCCAAATGTATTCTCATTTCACAAAACCATGAGAAAATCTTCTATTAATATATAACACTGGGATAATTTATCATCAAATAAAGAAAGGATACATTTTCTTATGAAACAGAAATTAATTTTTAATTTCAGAAGTTTTTATCATGTATGCTCTTTTCCTGCAGATGTTACTAAGTACAAAGCATGCTGGTTTAAGCCAAAAGGAACTTCATGAAAGACCTAGCAAGAAACAACAATATTAACTGAACTTTAAAGAGAAAATATTAACTACAGTAAATCTGCACTCTAGGATTACAAAAAGTCATTACAAATCTGTTTGTACACTTTTTTCTGTTTTAGAAGAACCCATACTATTATAGCATCTGGCATTTTCCCTTTTTTTTTTTTTTTTTTTTTTTTTCATTTTAAGTCAANNNCTGGCCTTTTTCCTTTTTTTTTTTTTTTTTTTGGTCCATATTAAGTCAAGAAGCTAAAGCTTATGAAAGTTATTAAATTTTGTAAATCTTTGCTCCCCTCTTTGACATTTCCTCTGTTCCCATAGGTCACATGTTTGCCACACTTGAGACAGCTTTCCAAAGAGAGAGAGGTCACCAGAGTAATACAGTAGTTCAGTACTTTAATCTCATTAGGCAAAGGAAAATAAAATCACTACTATGTGAGTTTGAGAAGAAAACTTTACACCTTTCACTGAAGTTTATTTTAAAGCTTAGTATGAATGTTTTGGTTGAAGCAAATCTAAAGAAATAGAAAGGATTTAATTGAGTTAGGAATCCAAATCCCACAAGACTCAGATAAAAAGCTTCCTCAGGTACCTTTGTGGATCAGGTAAGTACACTGATGTGCTTAGCTGCATTGAATTTCAAAGACAAAATCAAAACATCAGAGCATTTTCTTTGTCTCCTTATGTTATATTCTAGAATACATTCAAAATTAAAAGTCATTAGATAAAGCAAATAAAATACATTACTATACTGAAATAATTTTTTTGTGATTCTATGAATACCATAGAAATATTTTGAATGAAATTTTGAAAACATTTTCAATGAGAAAAATTCATCTTCAATTGAAAGACAAATTCTTGATATAGTATAAAATAAATTTTTCATTCTGGTTAAATGAACAGATACAGAATATTTATTAGATTGTGGAACTGCTTTTAGGAAAAAGCAGTGACATTGGGAGTGATCATGTTAGATGGCTCAAATCTGCCCTAGCAAGAGCTATCACAGTGGGGAATGAAAGTACCCAAAAGCTGTACCAGTGGGAAGATGAGAGATACCAGAAGCTGTCCCAGTGGGAAGACTTGAGTGTCCAAGATCTGTCCCAGTGGGAAGATGAAAGACACTAAGGGTTGTCCCAATCGGGAGAAAATGGCAGAAAGAAATTCATAAACCCAACTCAGCAACCACACTGCAATCAGGTCCGACTGGATAACAGGCACTTCTGGCAGAGTGAGATCAGGACCACTGGCTCCTGGCTCACCAATCCAAGAAAACCACCAACTCAGAGGAAGAGAGAAACTGAGCATGCAGACTAATTTACATCTTTTAAACTATAGAAGATAGAATACTAATTAACCAGAGAGCCAAATAATTTGAAGTCAATGAACATTAATGCCTTGGTTTGTTAATATAGGTAAATAATGAAAAGTATTGATAGCCATAATGCTGCCTTTGTGGATTTGCCATCCAGCACCCCTTTCTGTGCAGAACTGAAAATAAATCAAACACCTCCACCCTGTGTGGGGACTGGCTTCTTGCATAGCAGGTGAAAGAACCCATTTTGGAATAACAGTTTCCCCATGGACACATTAAGAAAACACGCTGATTTTCCAACTTGTGCTTGCCTGTGCCTGGTCCGTCTTGGGAACAGGATGGGCACAGACAAGACACCAGAGATTTGAAACTTAATGGCTGCACAGTTTCTGTTGCCAAGACAGTCACCAATCACCACTTCACCCACAAGAGCCTCTCTGGGAACAAGCAACAAACCACAGAGGGCACCTCTTCGAGTCAGCTCCCTGAGTCCTGTACCAAGAAGCTGTCGTCCAGATGTTTTAGGAATCTCCTGGACCTGTTTGTACCAGCTGTGTGGTAGTCCCAAATAACACCTGCAAGTTGAATTCCCCCACAGGGACAAGGACAGTTGATTTGGAGACATCCCTTGGTTCCTTAAACAATAAATTGTTAATGCCCCTGTCCTGGCTGGGTGGCCAGGAGCAGCCTTCCATGATGACAGCCACTTCGTGTTTCCCTCAGTCCTTACCCAGAGGCCTGGATGTTCCAGCCCCTCCATTACATCCAACGCTCACAACAGTGTCCTGCACACTCACATGCTCCAAACAGTGCCTGGCACACACTCCCAGCAGTGCCCTGCACAATCCCACCCTGCAGCAGTGCCTGGTGCTCGCCCAGGGCTGTGCACACTCACCCTCAATGGGGCCGTGTCTCTTTGCACACTCCCAGGGGTGCCCGGCTTGCACACCCCACTCATGCTCACAATTCCTTCTTAAAGAACCTGGCCTGCAACTCACACTGCACCTTTCCAGCCACTGAAGGAACAAATGTTCGTATAAAGGAATTCAATGAAATTAGAAATGGTAGTAAGAGCACCTTATAACCCAAATATTCCTCTGAGACTAACTTTTATTGAGTGATGCTTCACTCTCTTTGATCTCTGCACAGTCTTTTTGCTACCTCAAATGCACTGAGGTAAAGAAAACACTAGTATATTTTTCAAGAGAAGGTCACAGAGCTGAAATAGATTTTGATCTGTGATTATTTAAAACTTCTTCAGGGATTTTTCAATTTAAGAACCAATTCACCTTCTGTGTATCTTCACTGTCCTCTTCTGCACATACATGCACACTTAAATATACAATTTAATTATTAATGATTAATTTTGCTGCACATTGCAAGAAATACCAATGAGAATGAAATCTGAGAGCAATCTGGAACTGTGCAATTTGAGGGTCACTGGTGTCATAGCCCTCTGCTAATACCGTAGGAAGGCAACATGTGGAATGTACAAATATAGGCTCAGATTTATCTCTGAAGAAAGGAGACATGACTGAAGAAGACAAAATATAGATCCCATCAACTGTACAGCCAAACATGAATTTGTGGGTTTCTGTCCAGATGGAGAGGAAAGACCAGGGATTTCTATTAGGAAAAAAAGACACTGCTGCTGTCTTTTTCTCTTCAAAACTAAAAGAAATAAAATTAGGGGTAATGAAGCAGAAAAAAGAGTATATCACAAATATGAGAAAGAACCAAGACTGGATAATACTGAAAGGCTGAGAAGACATATGAAAAAACAACATATTGAATAAAGATTCATATGCTTCTCATTAACAGAAGCACTTATGTTGCGCCTTGTTTTGTCTTGTTTTGTTTTATTCCTCCTCAGCATCCAAGTATTTTTCATGTGAATACAATAGCAAACAGGTGAATTCCTGCAATAGTTCCTACTACGTCCCCATATTTTCTTTTCTGGGGTAAATAATACATATCAATTTAGAAAATGTTCCAACACAAAGTTCATGCATGAACATGTTTTACTGTTTTATGACGTATTAAAATTAAAGTCTCTCTCTTTCTGGAGAAGACTGAAATTTCTGGTTGGCAGAAGAAGATATAGAAGAAGCCTAAAATTGCAACATTGACTTCTGAATTTCTAAGCAATTAAAACAGTGGGGAGGAAATTTAGCCTGAATACAAGTTCCCTTGTGATAATCAAGTTATATATTTTGTTTGGACTTCCTACAGCTTTTATGCCTTGGTTAAAAACAACTTGGGTCATTCCAGTTGCTTCAATTGGTGTTTAGACACCAGGTTAACTGCTTGAAATAGGGATACAGCAGGAGAGCAATAGTCCACCAGGATTCTCTAAGAAGCCAAGAGAAAAAAAGAAAACATATGCAAATATACACATATACATATTTTCTTTTTTTGTTTGGTTGTTTTGGGGTTTTTTGTTGGGTTTGGTTTTGGTTTGTTTTGGTTTTTTCTCCCCTGTACCTATTTCATTACTATTCTGAGTAAAAAAAAAAAGAGAGTTTACATCTATTTATAAGGCAGACAAGGTTGGCTCGCTTTACTTGGCCTGCACTGACTGGGCATGGAACAGCCCAATATCAGCACAGTTGAGTGCACAAGCTGTTAAGTTTTGTACTTCAGGCTGGGAGCAACTCCGTGCTAATGAGACCGCACAGCTTCCAGCCTGGAGAGCTGCGAAGCTCACAACTGTCAGTGCAGGCACCTCCAAGTACCACGGAACTTCTACTTCCCCTTCGAAAGCAGTCAGAGAAGTTACAGCAAGCCCTCATACATTTTTTTTTCATACACTGTCCCCAGGGTTTCATGACTACTGCCATTCATTGCCTCATTTTACAGCAATAAATTAGTGCCACTCCAGCAGCTCACACTGGCTGTTCACGTGGTATTTCTCAGCACGTTGGCCAAACAGCAGGAGAAATCATACGTGTCTCCCATTTGATGCTTGAGTCTCATTTTACACTTGGGTTTGCCAACAGAGTAAGAAATGGTATTTATCAAGCTTCTCCTCAACACAGTCTTCTTAATATCAAGGGAAAATTGGTTTTGAGTGTAAAATTGTCTCCAGCTGAGCAATGCTCTCTGCACTGTTACGTTGCAGTGTGTAAGTAAACTTCGTTCTTACACTGGTCATCAGCACCTTAATTACCACTTGTCTCTAGGGCTTGGTCTTTAATGACAACAAACACACCTGAGGAAAAGGTTTGATTTTTTTTTTGTGGCTTAACCATAGCAAACAAAGTCTTCCACCCACATGAATAAAAAGATTATAGCTTTACAGAAAAGATTGATTAATACAAATGACCCTGATGTGTAAGATTTTGACAGAAATCTCTTTTTCTTTCAGCTCACCTTTGAAACTGAGGCCAACGTTTTTCTAGAGGATTATTTTTATTTAGAAAAAAATCACATTATGATATGCAGACCTACTAGCAGCAAAACAGAATAAAGAAAATCTAAGGTAAGATTATGTGCCTCCTGAAATGGCATTTACAAATCCGTTCTTTACTGTGTCACTGACCCAGAACAGCAGGTAAGGAAATAAAATCAACACTAAGACACATCCACTGTATAGTATGTGTGAAATTTGATGTGATTAAACCCCAATGTATGTCGTATGGTGTCTTATTTTACACATTTAATAAAGAAAATAAACGGGATAAGGTACGTAAGTATTAATCCCAAGATTTTCACAGACTTCGTCCTCAGGAGTTTGGTTTTCTGTTTCCTCAGAAGAGGAACCATTTTTTAAATGGTGGCAGAAGAAAGAGGAAAAAAAGGCTATTTTTAATTGTAGGAACTGAGTGATCAAAATTAATATCCAGGTCTCCTATGTAACTTGGGACACTTCAGATGATTATATATGAACTCTAGATGATATGACATTTTCATTATTATAAAAATATTATTAGTAACTCCATAGCTAAGGACACAGCGAGATTTTTGCTGAAAGTGATTAAAATTCTTCCATTTCACACTTCATTGATTGAATATCTTTTCCAGAGTTGACACAGTATCTTCATAGCTGAACTGATTCTCTTTTTCTCCAAAATATTATCTCTCAGAGAAAAAACCCCAAAACATTAAAACAATCCCTTCTGGATTTCCCTTTTATCTTCTAAATGCCTGCTATATTCCTTCTCAAAATCATGATAATCACACAGTTCAAACTTACATTATATAGCTTTGTATGTAACCACATTTTAGATGGGTCACCTTTCAAAACACATTTTATTCCATTTGTGCATTATAACCCCCTCATAAAAGTTGAATTAGAAACCTAAACCTTCTTTTCTCTGTACTACAATTCAACATCTCACCCTGTCTCTATCGCTACCTTTTATCCAGTTTTTTGAAAAAGAGATAACTACAGAAACCAGCAAAATCATCTGTTCAATTCACAGAAATCAGGGTGCCTTCAAAATTGTATCAGTCTTAAAAAAAATTCTTTTAGGAATGGAAGTTGGGAAAGAAAACAAGGGGACAACATTAAATTCAAAAATATATTCATTTTTTGCTGTCAAATAATTGTATTTTATATTCATATTACTGCACAATAGCATAGAACTGAATGTAAAATATCAGCATTTGAGATAAAATGTTTACTAGATTTAATTTTTTTCTCTTTTGTTTGTGACAAAATGGTCAAACATTGCTATTCATAACAAATCCAGATTTTAAAATGAACACTCCTTCACAAAATTGTATTACCAGCCTCTGGATTTGCCTCAGCTAGTAAAAATCCCTGTTTTCCTTCCATTGGAAAGCTCCCCTTCTACAAAGAAGTTCCCTGACTTAACGTTCAGTCAGGAGTCACCCAACTACCTGCACATGAACAGCTGTGGTGGGTTGACCCCAGCCAGATGCACAGTGCTCACCAAAGCTGCCCTATCACTCCCTCCTGAGCTGGACAGGGGAAAGAAAATAGAACAAAAAACTCATTAGTTGAAATAAGGACAGGGAGTGATCACTCACCAAATACTATCACAGGCAAAGAAGACTCAGCTTGGGAAAACTAGTTTAATTAATTATGAATCAAAATCTGAGTAGGATAATGAGATGCAAACCAAATCTTAAAAATACCTTCCTCACACCCCTTCGTCCTTCCCAAGCTTAACTTTACTCCTGATTCTCTTCCTCCAGCCCCACAGTGGCACAGGCAGATGGGCAATGGGGGTTATGGTCAGCTCAGCACATGTTGTTTCTCCTGCTGCTTCCTCCTCAGGAGAGGAGTCCTGCCCCTGCTCCAGCATGGGGTGCCTCCCACAAGAGACAGTCCTCCACACTTCTCCAGTTTGACTGCCACGGAATAAAGTCCTTCATGAACAAGAGACCAGTTAGTCTCTGAAGAAATGTCTTTTTCCTTCCCTCTCATCACTTTCCTGTGTGTATTGGAGTGTGGTTTCTGATTAGTGGAAAAGCCGAAATTCATATTTGGTGTCTAGACCATTACAAAGATGTCAGATATACGTCTTCCCCGTTAACTTAAATTTTTTCCTGTTCTGATGTTGCTGGAGGGGGTCAGCACAACAGCTTGACTACAGCTCAGCTAACTGACAAAGGTATTAAAAGATGCATTTGTCTAAAAAAGAGCAGAACTCGCTCCACTGCAGCCAAGTATAGTAAGACTGTCAGAAAGGACCAAATTAGTAAGTGTCAGAAACACTCATGATAGAGGGGGAGTTTCACTTTGGAAAAGGTTTTTAGAAATATAATATTTTTTTGCTGTTCTTTGATTTCCAGGCACATCAGAAATTTTCAGTCTGACTGAAAAATGAATTAGTTTATAAGGTTTTCACTTAATCTTTAACTTTGCCACTTTCTATTTAAGGTATTCTTTTGCTTGTTTTGATTTTGGGGGTTTTGGGGTTTTTTTGGGTTTTTTTTTTTTTTGGGGGGGTGTTTTTTTGGTTTTGTTTTGTTTTGTTGGTTTTTTTTTGCAATTTTGCCATATATATGCAATATAGCACTAAGGAGTTAATAAATAGTCTACTATGGAAAACTTTCAGTAAAATATTAAATTGTTCCTATTGTGATACAAACAAACCTCTCCACAAGGAACAGAAAAAAGTTTTCAGAACTAACTCATAGTGTTATGTGACAGATATTTTGTTTCCATGTGGAATATCCTGCAAATCTATTGTGGAAAGCACGTTTTAAAGACCCATTTGAATATCAGATCCCATCAAGGCATCCAGTGATGTAGAATTATTAACTTCTTTGTGAATCAAGCCCTATTGAAAAGGTGGCTACATAATGTAATAGTAAAGGAATTAACCACCAGATAAAAGACATCGAAATTAAACTCTAAAATGTCAGAATCAAAAAAGCTACATAGTAAACATAAGGTAATGAAAAATCATCCAAAAGTAAATAAGGATCTGAAGATTTCATAAGTTAGTATTTTGATATAATTCTTGAGTTGCCAACAGCTGCTTAGCTTTTAATTTAATCTACATATAAACACATTATTCTATCTTCTATTAGAAAAACCATAAGATCCATTTCACTAAAATGAATATGTAGAGATACTGAAGGTTAATGAAAATAACCTTTCACATGAAAATATGTGATATATCCTTGAATACTAAGTAAAATTAAACAAACACAAACAAAAATGAAACCCCTTGATGTTTATCACAATAAAACTATTCCTAAACACTATTGTACAGTGTACCTACTATGTATGGACTGAAAGAATTATGAATTCCCACTTTTTCTCTTCTGTTATAAAGTAATCCAATGTTTTTAAAGGCAGAACAGGGCCAGGTCTTCTAAGTCAATGTTTCTTGTTGTCTATCACCTCACCAAAGGAGGAAATAGAGTCTTATAACAATTCTTATGTTAAGACCACTTAATTTCTTTTTTTCTGAAACTCCTGCTGGAAATTGCTTCACGGTCTCCATCCTTGAGTATTTAGAAACTCTTTTGTTTTTCACAGCCCATATTTAATTTATACCTTACATTTATCTGTGATCAGTTTATATTCAAACTTTTTTGTGCAAGTGTACTTAATTTATTATCTCTTATTTGTCACTAGCAATTTTGGAAAGCCCTATGGCCACCTTATGATCATCTCTTATGCTTATCTGAAATGAAGAGGAGAGAAAAAACAATGTGACTCATCACTGTGTATCTTGGTCGCTGTAGTAAAAGGAAGACTCCCCTTTGAACAAGTGGAATATTACTAGTAATATTAAGAAGCCTATTGGTAGCATCAAACTGTTCTGACAAAAAAATGTTTTATTTTTTGAAGATGCATTAAAAATCTTTGAACCAGTGTACTTCAAAGGCAAAATTACAAAACAGCAGCACTGAAAATAATTGCTTCAGCTACTGATGCTACAAGTTGCTCCCAGAGGGGTCTAGTATTGTCAAAAGAAAAATGCAAACTTACTAATTTTAATAAATGCTTAAAGAAAACTTTATCAATATCTTTATCAACACCCAGTATGATCACATCAGACTATAGTCAGTGATTTCCTTTAGGATCTTTCCAGTTTGATTAAAACAAGTACGTGCTACCTGACAGATTTGAGATCACTCCAAGAGAACCATTACATACAATTTTCATTGTCCATTTCATCAGTGTGATTTATTATTGACATTTTACACCTATTGCTACATACACAGAAGTGGTGAATCTCAATACAACAATATCAAAGATTGGAGAGGTGCTCTTGTAAGAGAGAGAAAAAAATTATAAGCACTATATTTTCTTCATTTTACCACAGGATGATTATTAAGAATGATTTAATTCATACATTGTAAAAAAATATGGAAAATTAACGTTTTGGGTACTGACTACTCAGACTGTCTACTTTAGGTATCTAATTTGAGTGCCCAACAGAAACTTGGTTTCCTGACTACTCAATAGAGAAAGGTCTGCAAGGGGGCAACCTGGAATGTGAAAATTAAACAGTTAAAATTCATTGATGACTAAATTGCCCACGTTTGCAGATGGAGACCCTGAGCACTGAATCCTGAGAGACCTCACCAAGGGGCTGCAACAGCAGCAACTGCCCCTCCTGTCCTCTGCATCTCTGCTGATGGGACAGGTCATCTGCCTGAGTAGAAGCTACTGAACAAAGACAAGTTCCAGCACAAGAGATGAACTGAAACCCAGGTTGTTGCCAGTTTATCCAATGATATCAGATCTTGAGCTGTGATGGGTCCCGGAACAAGGATGGGAAAACACAAAGGAACGTTTTGCTGTGTAGCCATAGATAAGAACCCCTACAAGTTCTAAGACAGAAGGTCAGCACTTGTACAGCAGAGCAAATACCTGTGCTTGCAAAAGGACTTTTCCTTTTTGCTAGAAGGATACAATAATCACCAGTTTGCCAGTGAAAGAAAATTATATCTCCATACCTCAGCTTTTTAGTTTTGTAGTCCATACATAGTCACTAACAATAAACTTCCTCATCCATTTCCCCACACCCCTGCCAAGAGCAGGGTTAGAGAGTAAGAGAGAAAACCAAGGTAGCATTGTTTCTGAAGACGACTGATTAAGGATATTTCCCTTCTTTTCAGCTAAACACAAAACTACTCCCCCCTTCCCACCCACCATGAGTATAAGTTTCCAAAAATCAGGTCTCAGTGGCTGTAAAGCAGGAGCCATGCTAGCTAGCCTGTGTGAAGAAATTAGACAACTGAACAAACCCAGGGGCTGAAATCAACCCTCAGCACTTCACAGATACTCTGCTCAAAACCATTTCAAAATATACACTCAGATACATTACAGCAGATCGGTTTCACCCAGTGAGAAACAAATTAACATCTGTCTAGAAAATGATGCTCTGTTGTACACTTTGTCTTTCTCTGCAACTCCCCCTCCAGTTTTCATTCAATTTTAATTCCTGCTCAATTCTGTTTTTCTGAAGAGTGAACAACTCGGGGATTGCAACTCTGAACTGCATGTTTTCTAGCTAGTGAAAAATGTATGTGTTCGAGTAGGTGTTCTTGCCAAGACAAACAAAATGTAAAAACATAGTGATTTTCATTATTAAGCCTGCTTTGTCAGATATGGGATTTTCAGAGTCCCTGAATTCAGTAATAATATCTGCTATAAGAGATTAGGTAGGCAAGGGCTAATTAAACTACAGGACAACAGCCAAGCTACCACTGCTAAACAAGAGATACCTGAACAGATGCATCTCAAACAAAGGCAGGAGATGCTCCTTTATATAATTATATGGTATTTCACTTCACCAAACCTTTCAAATGATACAATTTGAAGCTTACAGAGATACTAGATTTTGTCTTTTGATTTTGGAAAAAATTAAGAAAACAGTTAAACTTAAAAAAAAAAACGAACCACAAAACATACTCTAAGCGGTATAAAAACTGCGACACAACACATGTGTGAGTTCTATTAATTATGTAAGTTTCTGCAAGACAATCCCAATACCTTGCCCCTTTCTTGATGATGTTACCTGCCAATTTTGGTTAATAGTAATGGTAGTAGTAGAGGTGGTAATAGTAATAGTAATAGTAGTAATAGTAATAATAATAATATTTTTTTTTTTTTTAGAAGGCAAACTATAGGATGGACAAAGCAAAAAAATCATGGTTTGACAGACATAGAAGCTACCTCACTGTCTCTCACTAACCATTTTCCAGGGGTCATTTGGTCACATAGATTCAGAATCTAAATTCTGATTAAAGTGAGGAAAGCATTATAGGCAGTTTCCTGTTACCCATTGTGAAAATCAGAAATGGAATTTCAGCACTGTGATCAAGTCTTTTAAAGGCCATTACAATTTTCACCTGGATCTTCACTTTGGTAGGTAGACCTGTTCAGCACTTTTTTCATGCTTTTTATAAATGTGATGCAGTGCCTGCATTGATGAAAAGAAGCACTTCAAACATGTGATACTCTCTTCTCAGAGTAAAGTTGCTACGTGTATTTTTAAAGAGAAGTCACTGCAGCATCATTGGTTTATAATTAGCTTATTCATTTGCAATCAAAGGCATAACTGGGAATAAATAAAATCTTTATGAGCAATGATGTTTACTATTTTGCACAGCAGAAATAGCCATATCCATACATATTTTGGTTTCGGTAAAAAATTAATTCTTCCTGTTGGGCACCTGCAGGTATTCAGTGGCAATCAGATGTGTTTGTTGATCAGGAAAACAAAACACGTAGTAGCCTTTACCAAGCAACAGTGCTCCACTATATGTGACTATTGCACTATTAATTAACAGTATTAATAATTAAAATTTTAAAACTTCAATATATTAAATGTACGGCAGATTATGTATCACAAAGGAATGATAATATCAAACCATATTTTCTCTCCTTTGACAGAGACGTTGAACTTCACAGGTATGGTATTTTAAGGGAGCTGATGAAAAAACACAAAACCTCATCACTTTTCCTTATTACCTACACTTAGCACACAGTTCCTTTTGTCTTCTGAATGTTCAGAAATCCCTTAAGTGAGCATTTCTAACTCTTCAGTTTCAATATCTTTTTACTTAAAGATAAGTGACCATTTATAGCTTGGCTATTAAACAACAAAAAAATTAACAGTGCAGGTAAACAAGCTTTTATCTGTATTCAGTTCCACTTTTACACAGGAGTGATTAGCTCAATTTTCATAATTTCAGAAGACAAGTAGTCAAAAATATGCTTTTTCATTTCCTAGTGTGTCTTGAAAAAGCACTACCTCTCTCCTACTAAATTGTTCAAAATTTCTAACCAGACTATTTAGTGTTCTTTTAAAAAAAAGGAAAGAGGAAACATGCAGTTGTGCAAGACAAAGTTGTGTATGATGTATATGCATTATAGGAATTCATTAAAAGTGCCACTTTTCTTCTCTCATGCATCAGATCAAGTACTGCAGACATGTATGTCAGGATTCTCAAAGGGCAGCAAGACACTATCTATAGAGATAACACGAATTAATGTTTAAAACCCCTAAGTATTGATTTATAAATCCAGTAAAAGAAATCAGTGAAACATCTATTTCTTGAAATAATTCAGCTCATGCTTCTTTCCCACACTTACTAGAAAGACAGTTTAGATATTGGATGAGGCATTGTGCCATAACCATATTCATGTAAAGAAAACAACCCAGTCTACTCCCACTCCTTGCCTGTGTAGGTGCCACTCTGACAGTCATTCTCTCACCCTGAGCTGGGACCAAGGACTCTTCACAGCTACACAGACCCCACTCCCACAGTCAGACAAGGTTTCCTTACTGGCTCAACCCCAGTTTTTCCCATAGCAGAGTCTCAGACATCTCAGTCCTTAAAATAATTTAATTATGGTGCAGGAACAGAATGTCAGCTGGAGCTGGGTGTCTCTGAGGAAGGACCCTGAGCAAAGGAAACCCTGAGGTTTTATGCCCTCACAGTGTAAATGCTGGAAGGTCTGTGGTCCATGGCTCCTGTCCTGTCTCTGGGTGTCCCTCACCTGGCTGGGCACAGGTCCTGGGCCATTGGTTGTGCAAAGGGTCATTGCCCCTTCACAGCTCCTGTCCCCCGGAGCTCAGCCTGCTGCTCGCTCTGCAGCTGCACCCTGAGCTACCTGCCCTGAATATACTCATTGACCCCATTTCAACTGTACTGTCCTGGTAGTTAGAGTTCAGGACACTTTAAAATACTTGGTTTTCACTTCTATTTTTCTTTTGAAATTTCTTTCCGTTCACTTGAAGGTGTATTTTTCCTTACTGAGTTGTATTATTAGTTATACACATTTTTATTAATGTTTATAGTCCAGTTTTGCTACTTTGGGAGTTTGCTAAGGCCTCCCCCAGTGAGATCTGAACCTGACAAGAAAAAATCATAAAATTATTAAAGGTTGAAAAAAACCTCCAAGATCATGGACCCAAACTTTGACCAACCAACTAGACCTTGTAAACCTTTTAAAGTAGACCACAGCACTAAGTGCCACATCCGGTCATTTCTTGAACACCTCCAGGGGCAGTGAATCCATCACTTCCTGGGCAGTCCATTCCAATGCTTATCCACCCTTTCTGTGAAGGATCATGCTGGATCAAGGAGAGGAAGAGAAGGATGCACAGTTATCAGCAAGTGCCACTTTGTGCTAACTGCTGTAGTCATGGCAAGTCTTCTCTGGATATTACAACCTTGATTCTAAAATAAATACACACAAGTGATTCTAAAATACATACACATAGGTTTATTTAACTTTTCAACTTTTATCTCTTTTCTGCTTTTTAACCTTCCCTTCAGCCATTTCAAGCAGGTAAGAAGCTGTGAGGTAGATTTTATATGGTAAAGCACACAAACACAGGGACAGGTTTGTGAATGGTATTTGCAGTTTTAATGTGCTAGGAAGAAGATAATCTTCCTCTGTTATATCCTTGGCTTACAGAAACCCACAGTGTGATTGGTGTGCCTTCCCATGAGCCAGCGAGAAGCCCCATTTTCTGAAGTTTTTGTCAGAGTAGGTAGAAATGAGCCAGCATCTTGCAGCATAGAGGCTCTCAAAATCTTTCAATGCCTTACACATCAGTAATTATTTAGTCAGGAAGCATACAGAGGAATTAATCCCTACCTGAGAAGCATTTGTTATTGCGGCAATAAAACCCCTTATATCAGCATGAGCTGGCCATACTTTCATAATAGAGGTTTTTTTTTTTTTCCCTCTAAGCTTCATGTAATTACATATTCAGAAAAATTCAATGCAGCAGGCTTCAGATTTACCTATCATGTCTTACAGACCTCATTAGGGAAAAAAAGGAATTGTGTAAGAAACCCAGTTTATGTTATGCTTTCAAACACATTAAATTTGCAGGTGGATGTTAGAATTTTGTATCATTTTGCACTGGCATATATACTCATTGTGTCTATATAAGCATAACTGCAAGCATATGTATGACTGAGCTAAAAGAGTGTTAAGGATGCTTCTAATCTGGTAACAACAATAAAGTGAGCAGAGTTTTTTCTATTTTCTTCTATTTACTTCCTCATTTCAAAGAAGGCCTCCTTTCCCCCTTATTGAAAAAGGAACAAGAAAAACACTTGTCAGAAAAGCAAATACACACAGGCATAGACGAAAAAAGAATACCTAAAAAACCAGACCCTGGTCTGAGATTAAGAAGTTTAAAACCAAAACAAAATGAAAAACCAAAAAAAAAAAAAAAACAAAAACAAAAAAACAACAACAACAAAAAACCAAAAACACAAAAACACAAAACCCCAAAACAAAATAAACCCAAAACCCAAAACAAAACAAAAAAACAAAGACAATAAAAACAAACAAACTGCCTCCTCCCAAAAAAACACCAAAAAACCAACCCAAGATGATTAAATGGAAAGCACCAAGTCATATATAATCTTTTACTTTCTTGGTGCTGTTTCACGCACATACATGGGGTTAATTATTTTGTTGTCCTCTTATTATATTTAAACCATGACCCATTTTCTACTATTCATTTTAACCTAAGTCATGAAAAATCCATATGATTCTCATGAAGTATAAGAAACATGGTTGGAAAAAAAATATTCATTGAGTTTGAAGTGATGGACTGATCCAACTTGTACAAGCTACTTCTGTCAGAAATGTTACAAAGGTATCAGTAGCAACACTACAGTTAATGCTGTATTGAAATGAGCACTTAAAGCAGGATTAAAATTCTCCCATTTCATCCTTCAGTGATTAAAATTAGACTCAAATGATGTAGCAACTCTTCAAAAGATAAGAACATACCAGGCAAATTACAGATGAACATTTGAAAATAATGCCTTATTAAACATTTTCCCCAAGAGCCCTAATGTGCTGGCATCACCTTAATATCAGAAATGTAGAAAGGTTTCAGAAATGTACCCTACTCTTAGACATTTTAAATTCAAAATGGTTTTTAGATAAGCATTTAAGCATTGTTATTAGCCTAGATTCTCTTTTTTCTTGTAAAAAATCATACAAGATCGTGTGCTGAATCTTTCAGCAGTGCCTAGGCCATGTAAATACTTCTGTGCTTTCTTTGCACTAGTGCCTGCTCTACTCCACAGGTCTGACTGTAATTTTTACTATGATCTTTCTTCAGACTGATTATAAAAAGAAAAAATTCATGTGAACACTGAGAACTTCTTAGATGTTCCCAACAATTTAATTTTTTTTACTGGAAAAAACAGAAAATTCATGCAATTCCTTAAGTCAAAAGAAAAAATAAATTCATAATAGGCTGCTTTCAAATGAAAATAATAAGAGTCATGCATTTGATATTGTCTTCTTAAAGACAAAGTACGTCTTCCTGTCTCGGATGAGGGCTGTGCTGAGGTGGCTCCATGTGTGCACAGAAGGGCTGTGATAGCCCAGTGAGAGCCGCAGGGAGCCAAAAGAAACCAGAGCAATTGCAGTTCACCTCAGCCACCAGGTCATATATTTCCCAGGAAACAGCTATCACAATATCTTGAAAACCATTTCTGACATATTTAAAGAAACAAGCAAATGCAGTATTTCATAATAATGTTTAAGTCTTTTAGCTAGTTACAGAGTTTTTCTGTTTCAGATTTATGGTATCTATTGTATTGCATTCAAGTAAAGAAGGAAGGAATACTGGCTGAAAGCCAAGTTTTTACCTTAATAACATTCACATAAATTAGTGGCATTGAGCAGATTTTTGTGAATAACTTCAGCAAATCTACAGTGCTGGTAAAATAGTTACAAATAACTCAAAGTATGTTCTAAAATCTTTTTGTGTCCTATTGCAGAAGGGTTTTTTCCTTCAGAAGGACCTTGTTAGTTTTATCAATTACTGTGAAGCATATTTTAATGTGATTACAGTTTTAATCTATGGCTACCACGATCATTCAAATGGCACAAATGTGGTATTGGATTTGTACTGTCCTCTATGTTGAAGCCCTATGGTGGTTGCCAAAAATCTCAAAAACTTATATCAAAGCAATATATTCCTGCAGGATCTTATCTAGCTGAACTACCGGTGGATTCTTGAATATAAATCCTAAGTGAAGTTATGCTGTGCAAACTGTCATTTTAATGACCTTAGTTTCTTTTAACAACTTACCATGCCTGTATTATTTGTTGAAACCTCAAGCTTCTCTCTGGGTGTTGTGCAAGATTGCATAATAAAATCTTCATAATAGCACCTTACTGTGTAACAGATGAAATTTTATCATAGAATGCAGGGGTTTTTTTCCAACATGCATTGCCTTGCATGGAATTAAAGCCAACAAAAACCCTGTGACTTTTATATTGTTCTTTTGTCACAAAATAAAATTTGTTTCATTTAGACAATCTTACTGTGTGTCAGTGTGAAAATTACCAGTGGAATGCGCACCCAACCTAAATATGTGCAAGACCAGAGTTTGCAGCAGGTTATGATGAAGAAGATGGTGGGAGAGATGGCTGAAAAGAGCCACTGCAGGTTCTGAATCTTAGATTCTGAATCTCTAAGAACTCCAGTTATTTAAAAGTCATTACTTGTCTGATGGTCCTGCTGGGCAAGCCCATCAACAGGACTGAAAAGCTAATTGATAAACACCTGATTGTTGTCAGATCCAGCTTTCTGTTTGCATGACAAGTCACAAATTCAGCTTTGGACTTGTCACAGTGGTCTCATTCATGGCTTCTCCTAGAAAAATGGTTCTGAAGCACAATAACATAAACTGAAAGACAGTTTATTTTATTCCCTTTATTTAATTTGTATTTGATTTGTGACCTGTAGAGGTACTTGGATCATCTCTTTCTCTGAGACAACGTTCTCTGAGTATAACTTAATTGGAAATCTTGCCATGCCATTCTGTCCAAGGGTTTTTTAATGTTGCACCCTGTTCTAGATCTGCTCAAGCTTTGCATTATTCCCAGGCACCTACAAAGTCTAGTGGTAAGCAACCATCAAGGCAAATAGGGATGTCCTTGACTCAAACAGTGCTCTAAGGTGTATTTCCTCAAAGTGTATTTCCTGTAGATGTTCCCTAACAGGGCAGCCAGACAGTTCTCTGATGAATCATTCAGGAAACTTTCCAGTACCCCAGTCTTCCTCCCAACCTATTTAAGTGCCACTGATCTTTGAGTACAGTGAAAAAACTTCACTCTGAAATATTATCAGGAATTGAACATATGCGATTACTAAAGCACTTAACCACCACGAAAAAAAGGAAAAAGGTTGTGGTTTATTTTGTTGTTCCCAGGCATTCCTGCTGCCAAAATTCAAATGGCACTGCTGGAAATCATAATGCTACATAGAAATGGCAGGCTTTTTTTTTNCATTTAGAGAGAAGTAATTGTGGAGGCTGCTCTGCTTTCTAAAAATAGATTACTGCAAAACAAATTAATTTTACATTTGCATTTTATAGCCTCTTCACTCTCCCTCAAAATATGTGAATTCAAGAAAAGTAACACACTATTAGTCACTTTTTCAAAGACATCAAATTTGCAATATATATTATCTAAAAGCCTCTATTTTACAGCTTCAAGATTCTTCTTTAAAATGTTTTACATGAAACACATGACAGAATTGTCACCTTATTTTGGAGTTTATGATATAAACAAGGTCACTGTATAATTCAGAGCATAAAAACCTTTTCTGATGGGGAAAAAATTGAGTCTTAGTGCCACACTAGAAAGTTAATTGGGCCACTGGGAAAAGCTATTTCAGGTAAGTAGCTACAGTAGATATTTCTTTGCCACCATGTAGAAGCATTTTTCTCTGAATCCATCAGTTTACTTGCATTTTCTCTAAGAGAGTAATTTAAATTATGCATAAAGCTTTTCTCTAACCTATTTTATACTAATATCAATACAACATGCAATCTTCAGCAAGATGCTCTTGCTGGAAAATGAAGTTCACTGCAAAAGGCTGTTAACAAGATGTTGTGAAGGCCTGTTTCTTGTTTTCTGGACCTATTCTTCTCAGCACTGATCACTTGAAACTTTGTTTTCACTATTCTGGACAGGATAACTGCTATAGCATGCTGACTTGAAGTGCTTTGCAGTTATTCTAAGCAGAAGCACAACGATTACAACCAGATCAAATGAGTCCAGAGCAATTGTTCCTCATTATTACTTTCAGTACTAACAGTGTTCCACTTAAGGCAGAACTATTAATTATTGGTCAGGTCTTTTGGTAAAGTTAAAAACTAAGGAAGAATGAATTCAAGCTAAGAGAGATGTTGGAAAGGGATGATTAAAATAAATGATCCCTTACCAGGGATGATTTGTCCATGGATAATTATGGAATGACTGAAACAGTTGATGAGGAAAGACTGACTAATGTCATCTACCTAGAACTCTTCACGGCCTTTGACATGGTCCCACATGACATCCATACCTCTAAATTGGAGAGAAAAGGATTTGAAGGATGGACTATTTGGCACATAGGGAGTTGGCTGGATGGACACAGCCAGAGAGTTTTTTTGTCCAGGTAGAGGCCAGTGACCCGTGTTTTTCCTCAGGGGTTTTACCTCAGTCTTGGAATGGATGCTCTTTAATATCTTTATCAACGACACAGAGAATGAGACTGAGTGCATCCTCAGCAGGTTTGTAGGTGACACAAAGCTAAGTAGTGCAGCTGACACCACAGAAGGACAGGATGCCATCCAGAGGGACCTGGACAAGCTCAAGAAGTGGGCCCAAGTTACCTTCATAAGGTTCAACAAGGCCAAGTGCTGCACCTGACTTGGGGCAATCCAAGACATGAGTACAGACTGGGAGAAGAACTCACTAAGATCACTCTGTGGTCAAGAACTTGGGGGTTTTGGTGGACAAGAAGCTGAACATGAGTCAACAGTGAATGATCACAGCTCAGAAAGACAATTATATCCTGGGCTGCATCCAAAAAACCTCAGACAGCTGGTCAAGGGAGGGGATTCTCCCCTCTACTCTGCTCTGGTGAGACCCTACCTGGAGCACTGTGTCCATCCCTGGGGTACTCATCTTAGCAAGGGCATGGTCCTTTTGGAGCAAGTCCAGAGGAGGGCCACAAAGGTGATCAGAGGATTGGAGTACCTCTCCTAGGCTGAGAGAGCTGGGGTTGTTCAGCCTGGAGAAGGCTCCAGGCAGACCTCGTAACAACCTTGCACTAGCTAAAAGGGGCCTAAAAAAGAATTGGAGAGAGACTTTTTACAAGGGTGTCTGGTGACAGGGCAAGTGGGAATGGCTTTAAACGGAGAGAGAAGAGATTTGAATTAGATGTTAGGAGGAAACTCTTTACTCAGGGGGTGGTGACACACTGGAACAGGCTGCCCAGAGAAGTGGATGCATCATCCCTGAAAGTGTTCAAGGCAGGTCGGATTTAGCCCTGAGCGATTTGGTGCAGTGAAAGATGGCACTGCCCACAGCAGGGAGGTTGGAACTCGATGTTGTTTGAAGGCCCCTTTGGTGCCAAACCATTTGATGATTAATTCTATCATTCAATGACTCTTGTGACTAGGATTAAAATTTACAGTCATGAAAACATCAGGTGAATCTGATGCTTACCGTGAAGCATATTTAAAATCAGAAATGCTAACTTAGGCTGGGGGCACACAGTCAAGCTTTATAGCTCCTTTAGATCTCCTTTGATCTGACCTTAGCCTTTGCTTACTTGCTTAACTTGTCAGCCTCCAGATATAAATAAATTCCTCAAGAATGAAAAGAAGTACAAGTTTTCTGTTTTCAGTAAAGCAGGAGATGGAAATGAGAAAAAGAGAATAGGAAGGATTGATTACTCAAAAGGACTTTTTTTCCAAAGCACTGCCATATATCTGTTGAAAATCCACATTTGAGTAGGATTAAAAATATTCCTGTTCTCCTTTAAGAAGTTATGCCACAATCTGTACAAATACAAGTACATATTACGCATGAAGCATTTCTGATGCTAATTGTTTCCATCAGATTTTTCAATTATAATGTTGGTGTAACATTATGAGGTACAATCTGGAATAAAAAGAATGACTGCAAGAGTGAATAGTAAGTTATATTAAAAAGTACTTCCAGCTGGCAATGTTTTGCCTTAAGTGACTCCTTGAAAATGCGAAGCAAATTAAAGGCCAGCTTGTGCAACAGAACTTGATACCAGTTCATTGATATTTTTTTAATACAAAAATTCCTGTCTGTGAGAGCAAGCTTTTCTTTTTAGGCAAACATAATCATGCATATTCAAAGCCATATAAATTAGAGAGGAAAAAACAAAACATTAGATTTAATCTACAAAAAACAAAGATTTAACCTACATTCCATTTTCTACACATATATGGGAAAAACACAAATTGTTTTATATAGGACAGTCCTTTTTATATATTTTTACAGATAAGAAGAGTTTCTTAACATCTTTCCAGATATTTTTCCCCACTTCACACAAATGCCACCTTTAAGCATTAAGACTGAACTATCAGGCAGTGAAGGTCTAGATGTATTGCTAGAATCATGATGCATGAATCCCATGGATGGGCTACAGATATCTGCATAATATTTATTGTGCACCTTTGAACCTCTCATCTGCATTATAATCATTAATATATCTTCCCCTCTCTCAGTTATTTTAACAATACCAACCTCTCTGCACGTGTTCAGAAGCATCCTATTACCAAACTGTTTGGCTTTTCCTCCTCCAAATGTTGATTCCCACCCTCCCCCCCCCCCATTTCACATTATTGTGAGATCCAGGACAGGCATCACTCAGTCCTAAGCCTGAAAAAAACACAGAGGATCTTTAGATACTGCTGACCCAGAAAGGGTTTCTTTATGCCACAGGAAGGCAGTAAATGACAGCTTCATAATAGAATTCACTACAGGAGGTAAACACAAAGTAGAGGAGTTATTTTGTACTAGATACACTAGTTTGCTAATTTTGATTATATAATGTTATTGGCACATAAAGAAAAAACCTAAAAAACTAAAAGGTGAAAAAAAGTCTTTTCAAGATTATTGGAAGATATATTTGTAGAACTATTTATCTAAAAGTACATTCACATAAGGAAAATTCACCATTAGTCCCTTGCTATGAGAAAATACAAAATTAAATCAGGAACTTCAAGGCTGGGGCAGAGAATAAAAGAATTCACATTTTATGTTTGATGGTAAGTACAATGAATAGCAGAGGTACTTTTGATCTTATTTCCTTCAGAAGGATGTCACTGGTGTCACTCAGTAGAGTCCAACTACTACAAACTTACATTGCAGCCCTTAGCAAATTCTGCCCTTCATCAGTTCTTCATATTGAAAATTGTTCTCTCATAGCTTTCTTTCATTTTGTTCCATGGAGGTTGCAAAGGTATTTAGGGCTGGATAGTGCCTTAATGAGCATGTATACACAGTGCTGAGCACTGCCAGACTCTGGGCTGTAGCAGACACCACAGTGATTCTGTGATTATGCTTTATCACACTCCTTCCCTCCATGAACAGTCTTATAAAATAACTTAAAATTGTTATTGCTTTTGACACATATTTTTTTTGTTATGACAAATATGGGGAGACACTTTTAACTTGGTAACAGTCTCTTGAGACTTAAAAAAGAACTAAAACCTCAAAAGGCACAATTAAATGCTGTTTAATGATAAGAATACAGGTAGAGAATTGTGAAGAATAGAACACTCTTTTTACGTCTCTGTCAAACCTGAGATTTTTTTTTTTATTATTTAGGGAATGCAGATGAGAACTATACTATATCAAGGGTGGAATACCTATTAAATGATATTTCTGTGAAAAGAAAGACTAGGTTTTAAAAAAAAAAAAAAATAGTACTGAAAGGAATGTTGTGTAACATGGAAAATTTTTTAAAATCAATTTTATCTTCTCACACCTTAATTTCCAGTAATGTAAAAAATCAGTCTACAGCACTCAATGTGATTGGCAAATTTTATCAAGGACTGCTTTGCAACTGAAAAATAATGTTATTTAAAAGTTTCCTTATCGCTCTCTTCTTACCCATAAAGATGATCTATTTCTGCAAATCAAGCTGTACATAATTTGTGCTGTGTCAGAAAACAAACTCATGAACTCACACTGTGCCACATAAGTAAACAAGAGTAATTATAATTACAATAGTGGAAACTCCCCTACTTACTAGTATTTCAGTTTCTCCCTAGATTTGCTTTAAAGGAAGGGGAAAAACCCATTTCAGATCTTGTTTTTTACTGTGATTCTATGATGATTTTGCTGTTACTTCTCCATTATCAAGAGCATCAGTGCTGTAAAAACAAAAATCTGCTTATCACAGTATATATTTCTGTAATCTCCAACCTCTCTGTGCTCTGAGCCCGGAACAGCCCCATAACCTTCAGCAGTAATTCTGTATTTACTTTCACTAGGTATAACTGGGATAAACCTTTCTGGCAACCTCTGAAAGACTGCTCAGTCACAATTTTAATTTGAACAATGAATCTTTCTTTGAAAAGATACTTGCTTAGCTTACGTACTCAACAAGTTGTTGGGGTTTGGTTGGTTTGTTTGTTTTTTCTTTTTCCTTCACCTCCAAAGCAGAGAAAGTCTGGAATATGTTAACTGTAAAGTTTATAAACCTTACTGACATATATAAGACTATTAATTTACCTTCACTGTCATATGTCACATCAACCAGACTTGTTAACTTTTTCTTGGCTCTCCTTATATCTTTTTTTTTTTTTTTCATTAACGTGCTACTCTCATATTTTGGACTTTCAACCCTGTGGCTATCACCATCTCTCTGTGTACATGTTCATGCCACTGCTACCTGTAACTGTGGGTGTGCTAACATAATATAAATATCCAAGTGTAACAGCAATATTTAAACACCTTTCAACACCTTTGTCTGTTGATCCAATTTTTGTTCTATTTGTCTATCCAAATTCTGTAAAGCTGATGGTTTATAAACCATTTAGGTTATGAACTTTATCACTAGCAGTGGTTCACAAGTATAATCAAAAGCACTGATAAAATAAGTACAATTCAACATTAATTTCGAAGAAATTAATCTTAAGTTCCTGAAAAAAAGGGAATCTTTCCTGCTCCTCCCTATATTTCTTTAAGAACTCTATCAGTTTCCAGTTAGTATCAAAAAACTACTAAATCTTTCTTCTGGAGCTTGAGAGAGACACTGACTTGTGCTGAAATTCAACTGGATATTTTAAGACAAGTTTGGAAGTGTCTCATCATTGCATTTGTAACTGGGTTGCTGATGCAAATCTGAGTACACAAATCTAATTTGAAAGGCAAAACATTTTTCTGTCCAAAATTAATTTTATCAGCACATAAATTAAGGTCAAAAGGAAACTGCCTTCCCTCCTCAAGCCTCAGACTGCCAGAAAACACAATGTTTATAGTGCCTTCTCCAGATGACTACAAACCATTACAAATCCTGTATATTTACCAGAATGCTAACCTTGCAAAACAGAAAGTCACACAGACCAGTAACTGTCTGTACTTCGTGAAGTACTACAGTTCCCCATATTCCCAATTCTTCGTGTTACCAAAGGTTATGAAGTAATTTTACAATAATTTTTCTATGTAACTTCTCAGAGGCCCATTAGACTCAAAGTTCATTTCTCTTTTTATGTAAGAATAATATGTACTGGGGAAAAGATTGTCAGGTTTGGGATTTTAAGATGTAGCCCAACTAGAACTTGTTACCTACTTGTAAAGGATCCTTCCTAAACAAACAGTCTTGTTGGGTTTATTCATTCCACATATTTTCCTTTTTCTTCCTGATCATTTGTCCTTTCTTAGCCAGTTTACTTCACAATTTATCTACTGCATTTATTTTTGCCAGTATACAATTCCTTCCTTCCCTAGGCTCCCCTTACAGGGCAACATTAATTTTCCAATACTGCACACTATACTACCTCTTATCTCAGCATTTCAGCTACGAGTTTCAAAATTAACACCCTGGAGATTGATGCAAAACATCTTTGCAGTAAGACATACAGATATACCTGTACAGTCCACTCAAGGCCCATCTATCACTCTATCGAAACTCTACAAGATAAAATTATTGCCTGTCATCATCTTACATAAATCTTCATCTCCTGATAACCTATTCATAGTTACCAAAATTTTTCACACGGACTAAACCTTAATAATTGAACTTTCCAAACTATATCCATAAACTAAATACCTGATCACTCTTTAAAAGTCAAAATGGGTAAATCAAATATTTGATGATAAAAGCAGGGCTTTCTTTTCCACAATAGTGTGAAATCATAAGATATATGCCTAGAAATTATCCAGGTTAACCTCTTAGGCAGATTAATCTGTGTTAAGAGGTTACTTTTTAACAGTAGTGTGTGTGCTACAGGAAAGAACCTCCACCGCATTTATATTCATTGTATAAATTCCTTATAGGCACACCTTAAAAAAAAAAGAAGTCCTTATTCTCAAACCTAGACTTCAAATGGAAGGACAATTTGTTATCTTAAAAAAAAAATAAATAAATATTTTATACAGAGATCTAAAAAGCTGATAACCAGCTGTTGAGACATCAGTTGTAGCAACCAAAGGGTTTCTTCACTGGAAACAACAGAAGACTGACTATTATATTCTACAAAGAAAGACTAGGACAATTAAATGCTTTGAGCAGAAAACTGGGAAAATATCTATTGCAGGTTTAGGGGGCTCATTTTTACCTTTTCCCTTGTGAAAAAAAACCACAAAAAGGTCCAGGAAACAATGTGCCATTCCGCGTGCACAGAGGTATTCAATGGGATGCTCATAAAAGAGCTGATAAAGAACAACTTGTCCTATGCAGCAAAATAAAAGAGCATAAATAGGCTCACACGATGAATCACAGCATCTGTGCAGGCCAATCTATACAGAATTAAAAGGAACTATTATAATATTCTATCTTGAATCTAGGGGGAAAAAAAGGAAGCGTCCTAATTCAGTCTCTTCCTAGGTAGAATAAATAGTTTTGTCCTTGAAAAAATGGAAAGAAATCAAGACAAAAAAACTACTATGAGGTAAATACTTTTCTGATTTTTTTAAGATTATGTACAAAGGAGCATTGTTGTCTCCCTCCATCAATGTAAGCCTGAATACTTGCAACTTTGACCCAGTCTTTTTAATATACTCCCAGAAAACCTTCCAGCCTGCATGTTTCTGCATAACTTGAACCTAAGACTACCTTGTCCAGGGAAAAGCAAGAAGGCTTTGAAGAAAATATGCAATTTATATTTATATTTATGTTTATTTAACTCTGTCATTATTTTTCTTCATCTGAATTAGTCTAAGACACAATTATATTCTTTCCTGTTTGAGAAAAAAATTCACAGGCATTTTTTTCTTTAAAGTAAAATACATAAGTTCTGGTGGATTTTGTGACTCTCACAAGAAGACACCTAAGAAGGGCAAGCAGATCAAAAGTTTGAGTCAGAAATGAGCTAGGATTTCTTAATTTCAAGCACCTGTTTATAGCTCAAGCTTACCAGCACTATTTTGGGGTCCAGCTTTCCTTTTCTTTTAACAGAGCTCTTCTAATTCAAGCTCTTCAGTGCTCAGAAGTCTCCACATGATGGCACCATAAATACCTGAAACTGCTTTTCTTGACTCTGAAATAAGGCGGAAAACCTGTGCCCGTGCAAGGAGATGTTGACATGATTGTTACACTATACCTGTACTCCACATTAAATCAGCTAATGGTTAGTTCCTAATATTAAACAATTCTGAATATTTCTCTCTAGCCAAGAAGCTATGATCTTGTTCAAAGTTTTCTGTTCTTTGAGCAAAATATTTGACAAGTAAAAATTTTTCCTCTTCAAAGACAAAGAATTTTGTTGTTAATATGAAGGTTTTTGGTTTTTTTTTTAATAGCTGTTGTTAGCCCCAAGATTTTTGATCAAATGTACCAGGAGGAGTAGCTTACAGGTGAAGTTTTCATTTGAATTATGCAAGAACACTTGTTTGGTTTTTTTTAAGAAAGAAAAGTTGCTAAAAATTTTAGTTTTGTCCAAAGTATTGACGCCAGCTGTAATCTGACTAATAACTTTTTACCTTTTACAAGTAATAAGGAAGAACTACTTATCCTTCTATCTTACAATTAGGAAAACTTGATAATGTTTGCTTGTTAAGTTGCTTTTGTTAGCAAATTTTGCCTTACTTCTACTATTTTTAGAAGTTCCATGCATCAGACCATATCCAAACAAGATTTTTTTCATGCAAAGTCTGAGAATTTCAATTTTGGAAAAACTAGAGGCAAGATTTTTAAAATAAAACATGAAAAAATCATGTATTTATAGCAGGCTCCAGAAAACTTCAGAGAATTTTCATCAGAATTATGTAAGAGGGTAACTTTCACTGAATTTTCTCAGTCACTTTTTTGCTTCCTTCATTTTCACAAATACAGCCCACCTTCCACACTTATCTTAGAGAAGTAAAAGGTGATTAAGAAAAACAATTTTAAGATGGAACCAGGAAAATGTCATCAATGACTTAAAGAATTTACATGATACTACTCCAACAATGGCTGACTGCATCAGCAATATAAAGCATACAATTTACTTTAATGAAATTAGGAAGTCGTTTGAAAGAAATCCAGCAGCCAGTTTTAATCCAATGACAAAGCAATGGATCTTCTGATGTCCATCATCTTAGGATACAAAATGAACAGTTGGTCTACTCTTTTCTGTCTGGTTTTGATTGTTTAGGGGGCTTTTTTTTGTGGTATTTGCACTGGGCTGTGTGAAATTCCCTGCTGAGAAGATGAGCAACTGTAGGTGTTTCAAGAAGGAAGTGACTTACAAAGGAGTTGAATAAAATGTTCACCATAAAATTCTTCAAGATTACCTCCTCGTGTGATCTCCAGAATCAAACTACCCTGCCCTCCTCTCCCAAGGCTGAGGGCATAACTCTCCTGTTGACTTTAAATCTCAAATCTTGTAGACCCTTCTTTTCTTTGTTGAATCATATAGGCACTGTTCAAGCACCTTTGAGAAAGTACATTATAATTTTTATTTTCACTGAGGACCATATCAGCACTGAGAGCAAAGTTCTGTGTGTTCAGATGGTTTCTGAAAACTAACCCACAGCTGTTTTCATCAGATGAGCTGTTGGAGAATGCTCAGATCATGATATAAAGCACCATTTTCCCCCTCTATTCTGACATAATTGAGGGCTTTTTAAAATAGCCTACAAACAAGATCCACTAGAATTTCCACCCTGAAAATATTTCTACAGATCTCTAACAGCCATAACTAAACCAAGATCTGACATTTGCAGTTTCATCGAGCTGCAATGAGCTCCCTGCTCCCAGCCACAAAGAGCAGTAACTCTGTCTCTTTACTAACAAGCTGTATACCTTTTCTTACCAAGAACCATGTGTGAAAGCAGCAAAAATTTTCACACTGCTCCAAGAAATGATTCAATTCTTTTAGTTGCCTCTAGCGCATCTGCAGGGCAGCAATCTCTTTAAATGCCTGTGAGGATTTGGAATATAAGAGTAGAAGCCAAAATGGGGAAATAGGATATTTATTAACTTGTTTAATATATTTTCATTAACATCAATTTCAATGCATTGTAAGTGTAGTCCTCTACCTCAATATGCAAGGGATTATCACAATATATCAGCACAGAAAGCACAGTAACGAAAAATTACTGTCAGTAAAAACCAGTACAGCTTATTATAAGCTCAGAGGCAATTTGGAGCAAGTTTAAAATAGACGCTTTCAAATGCAGTTGGTCTTGAGTGACTTATTTTACTTTTGCTAATGGAACAAGGTTAAAATGACATGATGATAAGGAGTCTCAACTTTTTAATTATGTATCTCCTTTCATTTTAAGCCTTCATTCTAGTATAATTTCTCTTCACTGACATAGGCTCTGGCATGACTGGTGAAAGCAGCCTCCATCTGCTGGTATTCATCAGCTGCACAGTCACTGCCTGTGCCTGGGCATGGGAAGGCTGCTGCCACAGGGATTAGAGAGTGTGGCTCTTTTCTGGAAATACAGCCTTGTTCCAGTCATGCCAGGTCTTCTCTAGGGACATCATCATCCTACTCTTCCTCCTTTTCCTCCTCCTTTTCCTCTTTCTCCTCCTTACTGGACCTGACACTAGGAACTAATGTACTCCCTTAAGCTGAAACCTCACACAGTCCTCCTTGCTAGAGGGTATATATGAAACCATCAGACATTAAAAATATAAAGGGTTAAAGCAGTGTTACATTTACTTACAAGGTAAGCATTTAATTTTTTATTTACTGACAGCACATCCCTGATTTGGTATTTAAGTGAATGACCATCTTTCCAAATAATTTTTAGTAATATTTTTGAAAGTTTATGATTTATGCATAGACTTCCTCATTCACTATCAATTATCACTGAAATACTTTCCTTGCTAAGTGGCAAATGGCATATTTAAGTTGAATAAAAGTTGACTCCCACACGTTTCTGACCTTCCCTTCAAGAAGCTGAAGGAGCGAGGGAGAACAAGGGTGTCTGCATCCCATATTTTTCCTCTTACATTTTGGGTCCCCTGGTACCCCCGCAGGAATTAAACAGTTTCTTAAATCATCCTTAGGGAAGGTCCCAAGTGTGGGAATGTAGATATACTGGGAAGAGGTACTGGGAATCAAGTGCTTTACTTTGCAAAGGCTGGTGTTACACAAGGGAACTTAATTCTAAC
The DNA here is from genome assembly GCA_013397935.1 of Dasyornis broadbenti. Taxonomy (NCBI): domain Eukaryota; kingdom Metazoa; phylum Chordata; class Aves; order Passeriformes; family Dasyornithidae; genus Dasyornis; species Dasyornis broadbenti. The sequence continues at coordinate 1,800,777 of VZRN01005540.1, forward strand.
ACAGGACATGAAGCAGCTGAGTGAGGGCAAGTGGAAATCCTCGGCTTTGTCCCTTCGTGCCCTACAGGGACTGTGCTGATTTTGACAGGCCACGCCACGGAGCAGTTTGTCAAGTCAGTCTGTCAAGGTGTCTCCTGGGATGCTGTTCTAAACTTACATAAATGGGAACAATTGTGACCTAGAAATAGCAAAACTGACTGCTGTCCTCCCACCCAAGCCAACTGTGATCTTGCAATTTGCTATTGACACATTAGCCCTTAGAATATATGTTTCAATAGTGTATTCCTTGAAGTAGTATCTGCTGTCACATTTAATTCCTCTGTTGCAAATGCATTCAGCATGCTTTCTCTAGAAATCAATCCATATCTGAGAAAGCCAGAGGAGCTAAACACAATGCAACTTTCATGACTGGAATCCCTACGTCCTTTCTTTACAATGTGATGAAATTAGTCAGTTATTAGTGCTTGTCAAAGGATGGTTCCACTCCTTTTTTATCTGCTCCACAGCAAATGTTTTTCTTTCTGTGAATGAAGGGAAAACCAGAAATACTGGTTTTAAGATGTTATTGCTATGGTCCATGGGAGTTGCAGTTCAGAAAAGAGCCACAGAGCTGTGAACAACTGTTTCCCAGATGAAAAAACACCTCTTGATTTAAAATGACTTATGGGAGATTCATTGGATTCCACTCTCAGCATAAAACTGAAATAGTTGTACAGTTGTATAACAAGAAGATCAGCATAAATATATACATTACATTTGCTTATGTATATAAAAACATTATTTTTCCCAATCAGCAAAATTTGCATTTGATATTGTGAAACACTGAGGATTTGTACTGATGATTTGGGTTTCTTTTTTATGCTCATGTTTTCCTTCAAAAAAAGGTTTATCTCTGAATCTACTTTGTCAAATATCACTGTAACATTAATGAAATAAAATATCAGCTCTACTTTAGAATACTTTAAAATAATTTCATAATTTATTAAGACTTTTTATTCATCACACACTTCTAAATATCATAGAATCATAGAAACATTGAAGACTTTGTGTTGGAAGGGAATTTTAGAGGTCATCTGGTCCAACCTCCCTGCAATGAGCACGGGCATCCTCAAACACATCAGGTTGCTCAGAGCCCAGTCAAACCTGACCTTGGAGCATTTACCACTTCTTTGGGCAACTTGTTCCAATGTTTTACCACCTTCATAGCAAAAAAAAAAAAAAAAACCCTTCTTCCTTATATCTAGTTTAAATCTAATGTCTTTGTTCAAAACTGTTATCCCTTCTCCTTTAGCTATCCCTTCTAAAAAGTTTCTCCCCTTTTAAACCTCCTTGGAATACTAAAAGCTGCGATGTGGTTTCCCTGGAGCCTTCTCCAGGCTGAGCAACCCCAATTCTCTCAGTCTGTCTCCATTGCAGAGGTGCTCCAGCCCTCTGATGATCTTCATGGTCTCCTCTGGACTCACTCCAGCACGTCCATGTCCTTCCTGTGCTGGGACCCCAGAGGTGATGCAGCACTGCAGGTGCTCAGCAGAGCAGAGCAGAGCAGAGGCGCAGAATCCCCTCCCTGCCCTGCTGCTCACAGTGCTTGGATGCAGCCCAGGATACAAGTGACTTTCTGGGCTGAGAGCCCATGGCCAGCTCATGTCCAGCCTCTCACCCACCAACACCCCCAAATCCTTCTGGGCAGGGCTGCTCTCCCTCTGTTCAGCCCCAGCCTGGATTGATACCAGGGGTTGCCCCAACCCAGGCTTAGGATCTTGCCTGGTCTTGTTGAACCTCATGAAGTTCCCATGGGCCACCACTCGAGCTTGTCCAGGCCCTCTGGATGGCATCACATCTCTCAGATGTGTCATCCACACCATTCAGCCCCGGTGTCAGCTGCAGATTTGCTGAGGGTGCAAACTGTCCTGTCCAAACTCTCCCACTATGTCATTGTTGAAGATATTAAACACTACTGATCCCAGCACCAATGCCAGGGGGTCATAATGATTTAATGATTTAATGATTTAATTAGGATGCTTATGAGATGTTGGTGACTTCAGTGTGAAAAACCCAGCATATCATATCACATCATTTCTGGTTCATAAAAAATGAACTCCATTTGTCATGGAGTTTAAATTCATTTAAATTCATTTAGCTTCAATCAATATATTTACAGCTTTTAGAAAAAATTACTATTTTAAAATTTTTCTCCCATGAAACAGTAATCTTAAGCTTGTCAGGGGAAGAAATATCCCTACCTATGGCAGTAATGGCAGTTCCAGTGATGCCAACAGTCACTTTTCATTATTAGCTGCATATATAATTTCAGTTATTTAAATTTAGATGTTCTTGACCTAGTTTCCTTTTATTTTTAATCTAAATAGCTCAAATATCTAGGAAAAAACTAAAATGTTTCTGTAGAGATTGGCAGCTTTGAGCATATGATGATATGAATGTTGCATATGTGTATTTACTTATATGTTACCAGTTTGCTTCAATATAAAAAACTGAATCAAATGAGAAAGGTAAGAAATAGGCAAAGCAACGTCCAGGATGACTTTGCTGTGCTGTTTCGTGAGGGGCATGGAATAAACCTCAGCCAGACACCTGCTCAAGGCTGAGTTGCAAGCAGTCCATTGAAAGGCAAAGTCAATCTAGTCAAGGAAGATGGGATAAATTGGTCTAAAAGGAATTGTCAAAAGCACACAAGGAAGTATCTTAGTTTAGGCATGACATGTAAGTATTCCGTATTTTTTTGGTTTGAATCTCTTCGATAGGTTATGTAACTTGGGATGGATGAATAAACCATCTCTTCATGTCGGAGAATCTTATGGTTCTCTGATGAAAAGCTGTTTCATCACACATTTATTTTTTGAAAGCTCCTGGGCCTTTGATCTGGCCTCAGGCTAAAGGATTTTAGAACCAGCAAGATTTCAGCCTAACGATGCATTCAAAAGTGGCTAGGTGGTATGGCTTCTACTCAGAATGAGGAGTAGAAAACAAGATTTGTCATTAGAAGGTGCACTCAAGAGTAATTAAAACAAATTTGAAGTACAGTCCTCCCTGGTACTATAACATCTGTTTTGTATTACCACATATTTGGAGTAACAGTTGGTCTTTGCTCTTTATGGCTTCATAATGAACTGAACCTTAAGAATTAATTCCAAAACATCACTCGTTTGGATTCCTAAGCATGCTCAATTTTATGCTTTCTCATGCCCAGAAAGGATTACTATCTTCTTATTATGGATGAAATATAAATATGGAGGTGATTGTTGCTTTTTGCCAAGACAGAATGTTTTAAAAGAGAGAGTCATATAAAATTTTTACTGCATGTTACAGCTGCAACTGTAAAGCATCAATAAACACTTAAATCTTAACCATCCTATGTTTTGCTAATATGAGATGGGAATAAGCTGTCATTTAATCATATAAATTAGAGTGGATTATGTTCTGGTAAAGCTTAATATTATTAAATAATGCAAGTTCTTGGGTCTAAATTGATGCATATTTGAAAGCTAGTTTATGCAGCATTTGATTTGTATCTTTTGTCTCGTTTGAATGGGTTTTCTTAAACTATGAAAACCTGCTGAATGCATGGTTCTTTGTAGAAAGCTTTATGTTTTTAGAATATGCTGGGCATCCATCCTTATAAATTAAGTACAATGTTTCACACAATGTTTTTGAATACTAATGAATTGCAAAGGTGATCTCTTGAAATACAAGAATATGGTGCTTCTGCTAAGCAGTCATAGTTCAGCTTTTAAAACACAAAATATTTAAAGAACATTAAAGAAAGGAAAGAGAAAATGAGGTTATAATTTTAAATTGATTTAGTTAGAACTTTCTTTTATATTCATTGAACTTCACAGCAAACTCCCACTGGCACCAGTTTTATTGGATTAGATATTAAGTGACAACTCTACACTCCGCAGTTAGACTGCCAAAGCCAATGTGGTTTCCTACACCGCTTTTAATCTTTATTTCGTTATTTCTGACCACTTCTTTTTTATATTCCTCGACTACCAATAATAGTTTCCCAATTTTTAAATTGCTGCAGTCACAGGGGCTTAGTTTTAAATAGTGTTACTCTGCATCAGTTCCCAGCTCATCTGTTGCTCTTTTTCGGCTATATTCAGGTGAAAGTTCTGGAGCATAAGTCTTACGAGGTGCAGCTGAGGGAGCTGGGGTTGTTCAGTCTGGAAAAAAGAAGCTCAAGGGACACTTTATCATTTTACAGCTGCCTGAAAGGAGGTTGCAGCAAGGTAGGCATTGGTGTTTTCTCCCAGGTAACAAACGACAGGAGGAGAGGGAAAGGCCTCAAGTTGCACCAGGGGAGGTTAAAGTTAATTATCTAGAAAAAAATCTTCTTTGAAAGGGTGATTGAGCATTCGACCATGATGCCTTGCGAAGTGGTTGAGTCACCACCCCCAGAGATATTTGGAAGCTGCGCAGATGTGGCACTTAAGGATGTGGTTTAGTAGTCAGCTTGGCAGTGTTACAGTAATGGTTGGACTCAATGATCTTAAAGGTCTTTTCCAAACTAAAGAACTCCATGATTCTATGTTATCATCACACATTTAAAGGTACTTCGGACTAATATTTACTTCTTGCATTGCTTTGGTTTTTTAGTTCAGATTTGAAATTTGTGTTTGGATGTAATTTAACAATGATAAATTTAACTAAAGCTTTCTTGGTTTTGCTTTTCTTCCTCTGAAATGAAGAATTATTTCCAGACTAGAAAATATTTTTACCCTCACAGACTGCCTTGGTCAGACTTGCTACAGTCTTATAAAAATGAAAAAGACAAAAAAAGAGAACTACAGACCAATCTGTCTCACCTTGGAGCCCTGCAAAATCATGAGGCAGATCTTCCTGGAAGCTATGCTAAGGCGCATGGAAAGCAGAGAGGGCATCTCTGACAGCCAACATGGCTTCATTGAGGCAAATTGTGCCCCTCAGATTTGGTGATTTTTCTACGGTGGGCTTACAGTATTGGTGGATAGGGGAGCCCAACTGCTGTCATCTACCTGGACTTGTGCAAAGCTTTTCATCCTGTGCCACACAACACCCTCGTCTCCAAACTGCACAAACATGGGTTTGATGGGCAGACCTCTCAGCAGATTAGGAACTGGCTGGATGGGCATGCTCAAAGATTTCAGTCAATGGCTTGATGTCCAGATGGAGAATAGCAAAGAGAGATGTGCCTCGGGGATCCATATCGGAATTATTTAACACCTTTGTCAGGAGAATGGACAGTGGGATTGAGTGCACACTCAGCAACTCTGCAGATGATACTAAGCTGAGTAGTGTGGTTGATACTCTAGAGGGAAGAGATGCCATCCAGAGAGACCCTGACAGGCTAAGAAAGATGGGCCTGAGATCATTGGGACCCTGATCATTCTAAAAAAAGCCCAAAATTCTTAAAATTCTTGCAAAGTCTCTTTGGATGGTTAAATCTCGAGATATTTTGGACTAGCTTTCTTGGTTTTCATCTTTAACAGTAAAGACTCTAATACAAAATGCTTTCTTACCCACCATCACAGAAAGTAGTTTTACGACAAAAGGATAAACCAAACTCCTTCTGCTGTCAACTAATCGGTGCTTCAAAATGTTGTCTGCATAAGATATCTAAACTCCAAGGAAATCAGAATCCTAACCTTTTGTGATGAATATTAAAAACCAGCTCTCCAAGAACTACAAAGTTTGCAGCATGCACTATTTTCACTTTCATGCTTCAATTAGTTGCCAAATACATTGATTTAAGTTCTGAGAGGGTTTTCTTGCTTTTTGTTTCTAGCATATTCTACAAAAATATCCCCACTGGGGAGACTTCAAGTGAGCAGATATATGGAGCCATAAGTAAATATCCTGTATTTTAGAAACTGAAATTTCTATGTTAAAGTCAGGGAAAGATGTCTGGATATGTGTGCTATGATGTTAGAGATTTGCAGAGGAGTTGTGTAGGACTGCATTGAACTTAACATATTTGTTGGAGGACACAAAATTGGTACACGGCTTTCAGGGGAATTTTAAAATTGGGCAATAAATAGGAATAGCAACTCTCTACTGATGTAGACAGCCAGAAATTACCTAATGGAGTGTCATGTGGTTTTCTATTCTAACTCAGCAGAAAAAAATATTCTCTGAATTCAGCATGCACTTCAGAAGTACTCAGTTTCCTCAGCAAAGAGACACCACTTTCCAGTCTCTAGCTCGTCTTCCGCTCCAATGTGATAAACATGGAGTTTATGTGCTTATGTTTTTTATCCACCATACATTTGTTTTTATGAAAACTTCAATGGCACTAAAAATCTCATAAAAAACCAAAATCTCTTCTTTTCCCTCTAATTTATTTTGTACTCTTGCATCACTGTATTTTATAGTTTGTACCAGTCTAAGCCTCTGCAGCCACAAACATTTCCTCCACCATGTTTTCTTATTGTGAAAATATTTTCCTAATTATTACTTATTTCAGCCCAAATTTCTTAGTCACACCCCCCCCATCCTACATAATGCCATGATGCCTAGGACATTTGCAAGACTATACAAAAATTTCAGTTTCTATGTACTCTGCTAAGTTCTGTGGGTAAGTTTTAAAAGGCGAAGCTTCTCTTATGCATGTAATTTTAATTCAGCAACTGTTTACAGGTGCAGGTCTATCCCACACTTGCTTAGAGCCCCTTTGCCTCTCAGCAGCACTCAGAGAGAGCACCACATCTTATACATCCTCACTTAAATACAAGTCCAGAGCTTTTGCTAGTAGAATTCTTCAAAGATGTCAAGAAAAAGAATACTTGTCTTATTTAAAGTACTAGTAGAAATCACAGGAATTTTGCTTGAAACAGATATGCACCAAAAAATATGGCAGTTTGCTGATTAAAGTATGGTAATGGTGTCAAGTTTCACTCACATCAGTCTGTGATGGTAACATCATAGTCCAAAACAATTGCATGAACTGAAGGTAAACATTTTACTTTCTGGTACAAAAAAATAGTATTAAAACAATGTTCTTTGAAATCTCAACCTGAAATTACTGTTGTTAGAAAAGTATAAGAGAGGAAAGAAATCAAATTTACGTCCTAAAATTACTGTGCCACAGTATTTCATTCATCGCAATATTTTTATACCTAAACGCCCTGTAATGCTGGCATTGAAAAATCAAAACACTTTGAACAACTTTCTCTGAAGAGCCGAGTTTCAGACTTGACAAGATTGTTTAGCCTTTCCTGTTGTCACTAATGACAGCATAAGACTTCTTAGAATGAAGTAGTTTTAATAACATTTTTGTGTTTTTCTAGGGCAGAAGTTTATATTTTGTTTTGCTGTGTCAGGAATGGTCATAGTAGTGGTCTTCTTAGAAAGAAAAACATTTCTTAAAATTCAAAATTATGATTGATCAAACACTGTGTTTGGAGAAAACAAGCTTTGAGGAATACAACAATGATGAAAATAGCTTAGGAAAGTTTTAGAAATGTCTTTTGTGAAAGAATTCTTGATTGTTTGTTTGACTGCTCAGCTCTCAACCAGAACCTTTTTAATATTCCTAAACATTTAGCTTTTTATGAGAAAAATCATAGTGAGATCAAATTTGGCTTTTAAATGAATGGATTGTTTTTAAACCCTAATTTGAAATAATTTTCAGAAAAGGGAGAATGCTAATGTTATACTTTTTCATGTTATAATTATTTTGAGTTTGTTTAGAACATAGGAAAAAAATGGCGCATATCTTACTTTAAAAAGGATCATTAAACACTTCCATAAAGCAAAATAATCAATCTCCAAACTCTGTTGTTACACAAAGAGGAACAACAATGAAAGTGGCAGCAAACCTCTTCCTGCTTTAATTGTTTCACTTAAAGGTACAGGCAAATAAGAAAATTAATTACACACCACAAGTAGGTGTGAATAACATCCCAGAAAGTTCCTTTCAGGATAATTCTTCAAAGGAAACTGAGAAGATGACTATAAAACTTCAGAGATATTCACAGGGATATTTAATATATCTATGTCTGACTTGTAATTTAAAGTGCAGAATAAATGAGCAGCTTGGGCAATGTAGCAAAATTTATGGCCAAAGACATACAAGCTTTTAAATACGGTTGATGCATGTGTGTGATGATACACAGGATTTTCCCTTACCGAGCAGAACATCTGAATTCAGTACAGTGATAGCTACTATTTCGAGGAAGGCATAAACTTCTCTTCAAAAAACCCCAGATAATTATTTCTGAGGACATGACAGATAGATTATCAACATTTTATAGCCAAAAAATATTATGGATCAAAAAATCACCACATGAAAACACACTAAGAGCATTGCTGTCCCAAAAACTTTATGTTGAATCATTTTAAGACTTTGCAGAAGACTGTTATTTAAAAAGCTCTTACCAAATTTTAGTAATCAAAAATATTTTTCTTCTGCATTATCCACTGAATTACTTTCTACACTTTCTCCAGGATGAGTATAGACTGATCACACACTCAAAATCAAATTCTAAGGAATTGGTAGTGGCAATAAACCCCCATATTAAAGAAAGATAGTTTCATTTTTATCAAATTATACAGAATTGATCAAAGATATCCTAAAAAGAATTTAATGAAAAAGGGGTTTATAAACATGAGTGTATCTTCTTAACAGGCAGAAATAAAATTTTTCAGTAAAAGAAGCCTCACTGAACTGGTTTTTGTTAGCAGCTTTCTGCAGGTTTTACTGGAAAAACTATGTGTTCAAAATATAAATAGTACTTTACATTTTATTTCCACACCAACCCCCCACCAAAACAGATATTTCACTGCTTGTTCCTGAAATAAGTAGCCTAGAGAAGCTGGTGAGTGCTACAAATGTGCAGCCTGATGGAGCCAGCCAGCCTGGGAGTCACGCAGTCCTTCAGCGAGATCCCGCTCAGGTGCCTGAGTTGTTTGAGGGTGGCTGGGACTGAGCTGGGTGTGCCTGGGGAGCCTCAGCCTTTGCAATGCTGGGAACAGAGACAGGCAAGAGATTTGCTTCCTGAGCTGAACTCAGTATTTCATGTGGAAATGTGTTTTGGGGAGGTGTTGGGTTTGGCCTGTGCGTTTTCCTGTCCAAGATCCAGTGGATAAGGCTGGAATCAGGCTTACGAATGCTGCACAAACCCGGATGGAGTCAACACGTGCCGAAAGACTTGGCGACATTAGTGACTTTTCTGTGGGGGTGATCTTTTCTTTGTCCTGATATTCTGACCACTTCTTTGTAGAGTAAATCCAGATACTTAACATTTCACATGTGAGCATGCATTCTGCTTTAACTCCAGCACACGACACAGTCACTGCTGGGTCTGTACTGATCACAACAGTCCAAAGTCTTCTCTAGGTCTGACTGCACAGGCCCCATGAAGTAACACGAGGTACCTCGTGACATATGCTTAGTTTATGAATTAATTTCTGTCCTTAATTTCTGAACTAATTTCTTAGTTTATGAATTAATTTGCTACGTTGTGCAAAGGTGACAACATCTTATGAAACTTGAAAGAAAATGCCAAGCTGTAAGCAGGAATTTCTCAGGCTTGTACAAATAGGCAGACTGAGTGCTGTAGGCTGACATATGTACACCTCTGCTTATCAAATTAGAGAAGGTAGCACTTTCAACAGGCAGCTGGGCAATTCTTATGTTCTGAATACCAGAAGGACACCTTGAATAAGATTCTTCGAGCTAGGAAAATGAATGATAAAACCAGCAGGCTAAAGGATACAATAGACCATACCCAACTGAAAACGCAGACTGTCCAGTTTACTAAAAAAAAAAAAAAAAAGGAAGCAACTAAGATTGGTCCTNAGGAAAATCCAGGCGGGCCAGTTTTCTTAAAAAAAAAAAAAAAAAAAGGAAGTAACTAAGATTGGTCCTTTGATATGACCACACTATCCTACCATATTTTTAATATCAATAAGTGGCTCAGTGTTAAATTCAGAAAATAATGTCAGTCACGATAAATGGGGAATATTCATCCCTCGAAAAAAGGTCTCTGTTTTCATTGATCCTTTTAACAGAAATTTGAAATATTTCAATATTTGAAATGCTATATTATGAAGTAGATGAGGTTCATTATTTGTCCTGATAAATGTGTTTTCTTGTAGTGAGGAAAAAGTAAGCTTTCTTTACATAATTTTACAAATTCTGTGGCAGAGAAAAGACTAAATGCAAAATGAAAGCCCATATTGCATTTCATGTCTCAAAGCAATTTCAAACAAAGGAAAGTACAAGACTATGTTACTATAGTTCTAATTTTAAAGCTAGAACTACACCTTTAATATAGCTGCAGACACAGAAATTACAGAATGCATCCTTATAATATATTCTAATGAAAGAAGAGTAGCAAAAGTGTTAATGTTAAATTCAGACAACTTTTAACATCTCAAAAGAGAGAAAAGCTTTTTTTTTTTGAAGCTTAGCATAACATAGCATAACAATTTCTAAAAAAAAATTTTAGTGTCCCTTTTATTTTCTAATAAAATTTGATTAATAAGGTAATTGCATATGGTTGTTTTCTCAGCTTTCTAATTTCTGAGCGTCCTTCTCAGATGAGCTGGACAATGGTAATACCATGGACAATAAAAACTCCTCGTTTTAGTGACAAAGCTAGGTATTTCCTATGATCATAATTTCCAAATTAGTATTAGAAGTCTATAACATGAAAAAAAATCACAGTACTACAGCATAATAGTTCACTTCTAGACATTGCTGCCTACATGAAACCTGCCTGCTTACCACCAACTCATTAGTCACAATTATATTTCTTTGCAAGGACTCAGGACCTTCCTCCACGGGATACCAGAAAGATGATATACAGACCATGCTACTGACATGTCAGAAAAAGATCACTGAGTTGAGAAACATAAGATTAAGACAAGTTGTTCATTTCATCATCACCAGATTGATGATGAAATCATCAAATGGAAAATTAAACTGCCTTGATTTTCAATTCGTTTGCATTTTTTCCTTTAAAACAGACATGCATTGATTAACATAAGAAAAAAAAAATAAGAGGAAGAATGTAAAGAAGACTGGAAAACTTTATTGCCCCAGTGACTGTTTAAGAAAACTGAACAGAAGAACCCTATAGGCACAACTCCTACCTGCACACATATGTAAGTTCATCCCTTATCTTAGTCCTTGACAGCCAAGTCTTCAATTTAATAATAAATCCTTTTACCTACTGAAAGTAATATGCTTATCAGATAGAAAGCATTCTTTATGACACACCTTTTTTGGTAAATATTTTTTGCATGTTAAAAAGTCTTTAGCAACTGACTGAAATATTTTCAAATAATGTTTGAAACATACGTTTGAAACTGGTCAATCCAGGTTCTAGACATGTAAAACATAAAAGCACAGCAATCCAGGAGTTAAGAGTTCCAAAGCCAAGAAAAAAACCCGCAGTCCAAACCCTAAACTATTATGGTTACTAACAGAAACTTTATGGAAATACAATCTATAATAGAATCTAACTATAGTCCATGTCAGCAGATTAAAATATTTTAAATGTAAATTGAACTTACAATAAATCTGTCTGATAAAGAATTAAAATTAAAACTGGAACCTTAGCAATAGTTGCAAGTAATCTGCATATACATTATTCATTTCCCAAGCACATTTCATTGACTAAAAGTAGAAGGCTTTCTTAATTAAATGTGTGTATATTTATATGTGTATGTGTGTGGACACATAAAATCTCCCTAATTGAAATATGCTAGTAAAGAGTATATGAAAATTGGTAATTAAACCAGTCTAATATTAGAAATATAATTATGAAACACATCCTTAGAAATCATGCTATGCATTATTTTATTATAGTAATATTATCATTAAACAGGAATCACTAACTACCTCAAAAGAGAAAGATAAGCTATACTGCAAAGTTGCAATATATTTTTTTAATGCTGTATTATTCTTATAGGGAAGAAAAAAGTTACATGTATTTCTTTGGGACAGAAACAGAACAAAGTTATTAAATTGGCTATGTTATATCCTTCCCCTTACTGCACCAGATCTTGCTTCTTGTGATATTCTAGCTAATGCTCCAAGATCCAGACCTCTGTGCAATTACAAGCAGTGTCAGCTGGCAGTTATCTGAGCAAAGCAGATAATCCTGGTTCACTTCTATTACAGCCTAAAATATATTTTTTTTTCTTTTTCCTTTCTTCAATCAGATGCTCTGTGTCATCTAAAGAAAACAATTTGATCACACAGGAATGGAAATCACTATGAAACATAAGGCATGGCAAATGAAACAGACAAGTTCCTCTTTTATGAATATTTTACAACAGCTCGACTATCCAAGCAATGTCTTTCACAATTTTCTCAACTTTTCATGTTCCCCACTTTTCCATTTTTTTCTCCCTTTGTGTTTTCTTCTCTACCATGTCTTTATTGCTAAAACAAGACCACTCACAAAAAAAAGAAAAAAAACCAAAACAAAAAACAAAACAAAATTAAACAAAAACACAAAAAAATTCCCACCAAAACCCCAAATCCAGAATCAAACCAGTATTTTTGTAGAACTGCTCTTTAATCTCAGTTCTGCATTCTGCTTGATAGTACTGGGTGTTTCTTGCTGAGATGGTTTCATAAGGCACAATTTTATATGTCAAATGCAGATAACAGAACACTACACATTTAATTATCCTCTGAAACAACGCCTTTGTAAGCCAAATAACAATTACTTAGATATTGACAAAATCACTGCATTTTATAGAGGTACCTGAAGCAAAAACTTGCAGTGATCATGACACCAGTCCCTAATGTACTCCTAGTGCTAGGATAGACACACTGTATCCTGCTGCTATTGAATAGGTTGAAGATGCTGAAGAAAAGTTTAATGCTATTGAATTCCCAATAGGTTTTCTAATATTGAATATCCAGTAACTTCACCACTCTACTTTTACCTGCTGTCTTTGAAAAGGTTCTTCACCCAGAAGGTGGTTGGGCACTGGAACAGGCTCCCCAGGGAAGTGGTCACAGCACCAAGCCTGACAGAGCTCAAGAAATGTCTCGGGCACATGGTGTGACCATTGGGGAGTCCTGCACAGGACCAGAAGTTGGACTCGATGACCCTGACAGGTGCATTCTGCTTCAGTTTATTCTATGAATCTATGATACGGGGGCTTTGCTTACTTAATTCAATATTATTTAATGGAATCTTCAGTGATACAGTCTTCCAAAACAGAAAACACAATTTTTTGCCCCTCCCTGCCATCATTATTGAGGAAATGTTAAGGCCTATGAATATAAATTTAATGTTACATTCTAAATTCTTTTCACTTTCTTTTTGTCACTGCCAAAATATACTGAGATGACATTTATCTAGAAGGCAGATATAAATGTAGGTTGAGCACGTGTTTCCAAAGTAAACCTGAAGTTCATTGTAGAATAATACAACAAAAAAGTACGTTTCAAAATCCTAACAAAAATTGCTCAAAACCATTTAAGATTTATATTATCTTTAAGTAAAAATATTTTTCAACTTTTCAATGTTCTTCTAAATAATATTTTCCATTAGGTCTTTTTATCTCATGAAATATGTATTATTACTGATAAGTCAGTTGATAATAAAATTAGGTCTAAATTCACCAAACTTTAACATATTAAGAGGCTTTTTCATTTTTTTATTATATAAACATCTCTAAGTATGAAGTTGTAGCTGGCACTAATTTCCTAGTATGTCACGGATTTTACCACTTTTCCAGAATAAGAAACCATGAAACAAAACAGCATCTAAATTTATAAAGACTCTAGAATAGAACAGAAATTATATTCTTATATGTATATTCTTATTCATCCAAAAGCCAGTATTTGGAAACTTGCTCCTAAACACAGCTCTAGTAGAAGTTAAAAGCAACATTTCAAAAAATTGAAAATATCATCCATCGTACAGTATTTTTATTATATTGTATTCAAAAGTCCTTTAGACTCCTTTCAAAATTAATACGTTAAATTTTCCCTGTCACAGCTGTCTCATTAATCCAATACAGACACTTTCTTCAGTATATCATCCACCAAAAATTGGAACAAGATGTTCAAGAAATCCATACAATCGATAATGCTTCATGGGGCTTCACTGAGTAACTACTGACATATGTAAACACCAGTTAAAAACTCTGCCTCTCTGACAGCTGTGAAAACACTGTGAACAAACTTCTGACGTAAAGGAGTAGTCAGTCAGTGTCATAATTCTTAGGTTATTAATTTGAAATATGCATTATTATTGTTAAAAACACCTCCCCCCCCCATTAAAATATTTATTTTGCATCAGAATCTCAAGCAGGTTGGCATTTCACTTACAGTTATCCCTTAATGAATCTCTGCTTTGTAGGATTTATGACTTCTAGGGTCAAGGTTCTTTAAACATTCAGGGAAACATCTTACTTTCCCTAACAATAGCCATTACATATTGTGCACATGTAGAGCTTTTCCTTCTCTTGTGAGAATAAGTGGTTTATAATAATTATAAGGGAAAAGTTAAAATAAATAAATAAACAAACAAACAAACAAACAAAAAACTATTTAAAACCCAAAAAACTTCAATTTAAAAAAAAAATAACAAAATGCTAAGTACACAGCCTATAGTGTAATATTAGGCTCTGTGAACTGAAATACTTTGGTTGATACTTCCTAGTTTAAAACTAATTATATATAATCATCTCTTCTAAATTACTCCCACAGAACACAGACTGACCTGTGGATACCTGAGGTTTGTGATAAATACCTAATGAGAACAAATACACCAAGACTGAGACCATTGTAGTTCCTTCAGCTTGTCATGATCTGAAACCCAAATGCAGACACAGTTCACACATTTCATGCCACAAGTGTTAAAATATAATGACTTCGATTGCTATTGTTCAATTAATTAAAAATATTTTGGTGGAGTTATACGCGAACTCTTAAAAAATGTTTAGCAATGTTTATGTGTCACAAGTAATGATCATGCACTGTCTGTAGTTTTCCATAGAGCTTCGTAATTTTTAATTGAGTAAAACCCCAGTAAACACCTTTTTTAGGTGTTGCACAGGAAGAGAAAGTTTCTGTTTTATTTTGAATTAGTGGATTTACCATCATCATAAAATATTAGCATATTATTATTTTTTACCTAGATGTCAGTGAACTAAACTGAACAATTAAAAAAATTATCCTCCCCCAGTTGTAACAAAAGGCATTTATTAATGACATTTAAAACCTTCTCGCATTATGGGTTTTCATTTTGTTTTTAATTTTTTTTATTATTTGTTTGATTATTATTTTTCTTTTTTTTTCCTTTTTCTTAATTAAAGCTTTATCAAAGACAACACTCCTCACATGTAGGAAGAAAGGATTGTATCTTCTTAGCACCTTAGGGCACATCCATGGTGCTCAACACACTGAGGACCTTTATAAACAAAGCTATACAAACACGAATGGTTCACATAAACAAAAAGCTGAATAAATCTTTGTACCTGCTCTTCTGAAAAATCTGGAGGAAAGCTCTGTCTTGGTAGGTGGTTTGCCATGAAGCTTAATATAACGCACAGTTTTACCTGTTTTCATAGTCTTAATAATTTCAGATATTGAAAAAAACCAAAACAGTTTTTTAAGTAAGTGTCATAGATACCTCATGGACTATTACTTTAGAAATCTAAAGCTGAAACAAGAACCATTTCTTAAATTTGATAGCTAGCTTTGAAATACAAATTCCTGAGTCCTATTTTTGTAAGAAAGGGGTTTTTTTAGGACAAGCAAACAGGAATTATATAAATGAGACATAAAGTGACCAATATCCATCATTAGGTAGCATGTCAAGACCGGTGTATGTCCTATGGAATTCAGTTTAAAGATATGAGAGATTCTTTCTATACACTTCTAGGAAAAAAGCTGTCCTTTATCCCTTCATTTGTCTGTGAGAAAATCCTTACATTGTTAACTCTACCAGGTACACAAACCCCAAGATCAATGCTACTCTCAAAGATTATTTAATTATATCCTTATAAAAAACATGAAAAATAAACCTTTGTCATAACACAGCTCTCTTCAGAACGAGCAAAAGAAATAAATAAAATATGGGATGAAATGAAATATTTACTCTTACATGCAAGGGGAGGCCTATTGGCATTTTTGACAAGAATGTGCAAATAGGAGGTGAGCTAAACGAGAAAAGGAGCTTCCTACTGTACATTTTCACATGCCTGTGCATGTTTGCCAAAAAAGGGTTTTGCAGTTTGAATTTGAATTCTGGCTGTTTAAATGTCCCTAGAACCTTTCTGACAGATCTCCATTGATCAGGATAGATGCCAAGCCACTATTCTTTTTTTTCCTGTGGCTTTTATTATCTAATTTAAATACATTAACCCAGATGGCAGGATTCCTGGCACCCCATCTTTAGCTGCCCAAATGGATTGGCCTGCAAAGAGTAAAAGTGAGCTTGGGGAGCTGCCAGTCATAATGAAGAGTTATGAAAAGGCGATGGCCATGGCAAATTTCTGTAGATGCAGGTAGTAGATTAACTTTCTTACATGATAAAGAGTTACACTTATTTGTAAAGAGGTGAACGGAATCGTGCATGCTTGTTAATTTACTCATGCCAATTCATTGAGATAGATAAAAACAAGCTTAATGACAAAAAAAACTTACTAACTATCTTCTTACTGATGTTCTGAACTCTCTCTGGATAATATTAATCCCCCCATTAATACAGGAGTGGGACTTATCATACATTTTAGCTACTCAGACCAGTTAGACTGTGAAAGGCAGATCCAAAAATCATAGTGCAGCTGTGAAGCAGAGATGTAAATGAAAGATGACTGCACATCCTTTATAAAGTAATCTAGAAATTGTTAAAAACAGGTTCCCCTCCAACTGAATTCGGTGTAAATTTCCTAATTGATTTCAGTTTGAGTGGGTTTTAGAACCAGGTATTTAATGACTGGTCATGCTTTCAGTTTGGGGATATAAACAGTAAAGGAAATACTCAATTTTATTTTAAATTATGCAATGATTTCTATTGAAAATTGGCAGCTGCCAGCATTCCAGAAAATGAGACTGCTAATTTATATGCCAAAATAGAAGCTTTTAGCTGCTGAGAGACTTGATAAATCTATCTCTAAATGACTATTTGCTAAATCAAGTACATATTTATAATTGTGTAAGATTATATTATTCCTCCCAGCATGAAACTGAGAAAAAGAAGTTTTCTGCATAGAAACTGGTCCACTGGATTAGTCACACCCCTTAATGGATACTATACAGCTGAAAATGTGTTCATGATAAGATCCAGCCTGAAGTTATCAAAATAATCAAGGAACACTTTATTATAACAAACAAGAATATTATTTGATTGGGCAAGATTTAACTTAGCAATTAGATTTTAGGAATACTGCTAAATATATTGGTTTACTGTCCTCAGTGAAGTCAAAGTGTAATAACCAAGACTACACCAAAAGACATTAGAATGTATTCACAGTAGAAGTTACAGTAAAATTTATCTGGAAGTTTCAAAGCTAAGCTTTCATTTGCTAGCGAATACAAACAAAGGAACTTGAGTTATTTTGGAATTCCAAGCACAGACAGAAAACATGTAATGTACTGGATTAGAGTCTCTAAACTTAAACCTTTTATTTTGCTGTTACTGCTTCTAGTGATTAGTGTCTGTACAATAAATTGAAGTGAATGAGATAAATATACAAAACCCAATTTAATTTTCGTACATGTAATAATTGCATATCAAATTATGATAGTAATCACGTATGGAAAAATTCTAATCAACTTAAGTTAGTTTTATAAATGAAATATGTTTAAGTTGTCAAAAAATAACACTGAAATATTTTTTGTCTCTCAGCTTGAAATGAGACAGTATTCTGCTTGTTTTCTCTAGCCATTTTTTAAATGTAAAGGGTAGTTATAGGAACCTTAAGATGAACTTTTCAATAAGTTGAAACTGACAAATTTTCATCTACACTTAAGTTATAATACCTGTTTATTGGTTTGGTTTTTTCATGGTGTAATTGTGGTCTTTGAAAGCTACTTACACCTAAGAACTTAGTTTAACCAAATTTCTTTCACTTCAGAGCATTCTATACCTAAAAGAATGGAATTAAAATTAAACATGAGTAAAGCCAAAGTTGCTATGGAATTATTTCACAGAAGTCAGAGATAATGGCTTTACAGTCATTTTCCCATGAAAACTACTTTTTGTCACCAAGCTTGACTACAGCAATAGTTTTCATAAGTGTCAAAAAACACAGATGGTGTAGTAGAGTGACTTGATATAAATAAGCTACCTTGCCTCTATGTATTGATTTCGCCAAGTTTCCACTATTTCAGGTCTTTTGTGAGAGTCATAAATAAATGGTGATGCTATGATTTCACTTGTTTGCATAACTAAAGCTGCAGCCAAGTTTGATAATCCTAACTGGGAGCTGGTCAATTAAGATTCTTTCTTGCAATGATTATTAACACAGAGAACAAGAAAAGCCCTGCACATTGTCCCCTCTCTCTCCTTCCAAATGGATCTCTCACTGGCCCATCAATTTTACTCCAGTTCGTAAGACCACACTCATATTGTACAACAGAGAAGCAGTGTTTCACAATTCCACTACCAAACATGTAAGACCTCTGAAAAATATATACACAAACACATATTCAAGTAGAGAAATACACAAATTAAGGAAGAAGAGAATGCAAGAAACTGCAAAGAATGCTGTATGCCTATACATATGTTTCACCCTTCTATGATGATTTATGGAGCCTTTCTTCTTCAAACTTGATGGCATAAATGAGCTTGATAATAATTTGTTGAACATCAGTTAAGACAAAGCTTTAAAAGAAAAGTATTGACAGTACTGAACTCTGGTTTGAGTATTTTGGTGAATTTATGTGAATGGCGTAAGTAAGAATTTTACAACAAATCTCATTCAATTAAATTAATATTTATAGACTGAAGAAGATTTATTTTTCATAAATGCTTCAGATTTCATACATGGTATTTGGAATTCACAGCTCTCGGCACTGCAGCAAATATTATGGCAACTGCTAAAGTTACTGCATGACATAGAACCACAGCATCATAGAATGTCCTGAGCTGGACAGGGACCCACAAAGATCACCAGCTCCATCTTCTGTTTTCACACAAGACAACCCCAAGAGTCTCACCATGTGCCTGGGAGCGCCCAAACACTTCTTGAGCTCTGTCAGACTTGGTGCTGTGACCACTTCCCTGGGGACCCCACATCAGTGCCCAGCCACCCTCTGGGCAAAAACCCTTTTCCTAATAAAAAGCTTCATTCTACTTCATTCTACTCAGTTTTAGGCAAATTTTAGGGTTGTTTGTTTGTTTGTTTCTTGTTTTGACTGAACATTTTCTCTACAACATAATAAAGTGTAGTTTTACAAATTTTATATCCTTTTTCATTTTTTCTTGGGAATATTTGTTCTACTTCTAACACAATGATCCTCCTTCCGTTTTCCTTATCTATAATAACTTTTCAGGTTTTTTCATCTTCTTATTAGATGTTTGCAGTGCCAAACTTCTGCTTAAAAGATCTTTCTCTTTCCAGTCTCCATAACTCTAGAAACCCACTGAAAGATACCTTACAAACTCAGCCTTGAGTATCTGACTTTCTCATCTTACACGTCTCCTCAGTCTTATCTAGCAGTCTCTTTTTCATGTTCTTACTTACCACATTTCTGCATTTTATTCTTTCAAAGCGTTTCTTAACCCAAAATTTCAAAAGATACAACTTTCAATTTGACAGCCTATGAAAATCAAGCAAATTTCTAATTTCTCAGATGAATTTTCTTCTAATTAAGCTGACCTAATTATGACAAAAATTAACGAGAAAATACTTCTCCTTTTGAAGTGTCTTTAAGGCACTTCAGCATTGAGCTGGTATTTAACTAAGGTATTACTGATGAATTCAGGTATTTAAGCTCACGCTAACAGTTCAGGAAGTTTTAGGAGCTTAACACCTAGACTTGAGTTAGTTAATTCTCATGGAATTAATCCTTTTATGAAAGTCCTTTAGCTAACATTGTTTCAGTTTAGGGTTTTAGGGAATCTGTTTTGATTTAAATGAGTTCTTGAGTATTTAAAGTAGTTTATCTGTTATTTTTCAGCTTCTGGGAATTCCGAACTTGAGTCTCTTTTAATAACAGCTACTATAAATTAGAGAAAAGGTTCCATATATGGGTCAATTATTTACACCTCAAGTTCTATCAACATTAAATAGAAGGAAAATAAATCTGCCCTGCCTCTTGCCACAACTAACCTGATCTTTACCCACAAATGCACAGCCCTCTGATGTTGAACAGTGCCCTCTGCACCTGTGGAACCTTAGAAAAACCTTTCAGCAGCACCACACGGGGACAACAGGCAAATAAAGAACCTTTAACAATGCCAACAGGAAGTGAGTGATTCATAAGCTAAACAAAAATTTTTCTGAGCATCCCTGAGCTGAGCTGGATCTATAGAGTTGATTAAGTGGCAACTAATAATAACATTTTATTTCTTTCCCAAAGAAATGAGATGTGATGGACACTATACAAGGAGAAGATCTGATACTGCTTATGTAGGACATTCTTAATTAGGTCCTGCACTGCGTATCAGCTTAGTTTAACATGGTGAAACTCAATTAAGCTGCTTTAACTCAGACAAGACCTTGAGTCAGTTGAAGTCCTTAAAATGGTATACAATTTGCTTTAAAAGTTAAACAAGTTGTAAAGTAGTGATTCAACTTCTAAAATGTGTCTATTGACATTTGACATTGTTCCTTTGAATGAGTGTGACAAATATAGAATCGTCATTTATCCACTCAGATTAATGACTAAGCTAGTTTTACTTTTTTTCCTGTTGATTTCTGATGGCCCTGCATAGCCAATTTGCTGATGTGAAAGACAGCTGGAACCTCTCATGTTTTATGAATGGTAAAGCAAAACTCTGACCTCAGTTTAAACTGTGCAGGATTACTGACAGCAACAAGAAAAGTGGGAACATAATTTAAAGACAAATGTTCTGCATTTGAAACAGAGCAGCTACTTTGGCTTTTTTATCTATTTCTGTCACAACATTTTTCAGTTTTCCATGCAAAAGGAGCAATCCCACAAATTATTTCAAACCATGCTCCCCTTCCCAAAGAGAAAACTCAGAGCAAAAGAGAAACTTTTGGAGGAGAACACCAAGCTACTTTGAACAAAAAATGTTTGTCTGCATCTATAGCTAGTCATTAAACATACCAGTCATTTTAGGTTAGTACAATGAACTGCACTGCAAAACAAGTCAGAACACAGCAGGACATTGTCTTGGTCTCTCTGCATGGAAAGCAGTTTAAAAACTTCATAATATCAAATGCTAATTCAAACAGCTTTGAGCTGAAAGTCAATGATATGCAGCAAATATGAAAACCCAAAAATACTGAATTAGGAAACACTTTTGGATGAGAGTCACTTGTGAGCAGGAAATGCTGTCTTAGGAGCTAAAAAAATAGTACAGCTTGTATTGAAAATTATTAGCTTCTTCTGAGGACCTAATAAAATTTGAGACCACAGGACTGAAAGATATAATTCAAAATATCCATGCACAAGATGATTGAAAATAATTTCTTCAATCTTCTTTTTTTTTTCCCTGTGATAACTCAGAATTTTTTGATTTATGTTTTTCTTTCAGATCTTATCACTTATAAACCTCAGGTGTACCTTGTGTTACTCACCTGTTAATACCTGGAGAAGACTATGAAGCTTATACTCATTAAATAAAAATTTCTGCTGTCTCTCTCTGTCTTCCTCTCCTGCTATCTTCTTAGCCTACTGAGAACCTTCGACCCAACTGTGGAGAGAGAGGACCGGGAAGCGAAGTGAAGGGACGCACACAACTCTTCTAGTCCCACTAAGAAATTTCTGTGACAACCACAGCTTGCATCAACTGCATTCATAGCTGAAGAAATGCCACAGTCAAGTCTCTACCAAGACTGTTTCTCTGGAATTGCAGCACTAAGGACCAGACACATCTACAACCTGCCACGCACAACGTGTAAGGCTCGTGAAGCTGTAAGGCATTCCTATAACATCACACTCCGTAGGGCTCTGCAGGAAACAATAGCAAGGATTCTTAACTATTCTTTGACACAATTTAGGTTAAAACTAGAAGGTTTTACTAATTTTCTGAGCTAAGGCTAAAAAAATCAGAGGGTGGTTGGGCACTGGAACAGGCTCCCCAAGGCAGTGATCATGGCACCGAGCTTGACAGAGTTCAAGAAATTCTTGGAAAACACTTCCAGCACATGGTGCTATTTTTGGGACTCAGTGATCCTTGAGGGTGCCTTTCAATTCAGGATATTCTATGATTCCATGGGCTGAGGGTTTGCAGTATGAACTAGTAAAGTATCAGCATGTTTTAATTAAGACTTACAGTGGTGACAGTTTTAAGTCACAGAACTTAGACAAGTTCTTGAGCTTTAAATAAATTTTTCATGTCATTTTGAGTTAGAACACGACAGTAAGTGTACCTAATGTCTTACAAAATCTACCCACCTACAGCAAGTTCCAAATTTATAAGACTTCTCCAATTGTGAACAAATTCCTACTGAATATGCTGTATAGCTGCATACTATGTGCTCTGAGAGAAATTAATGATTTTAGAGGGATATTTTTGCAGAAGCAGAAATAGAAGGAAAGATGAAAGATTGCTTTAGAAGAGTCCACTAAAAATAAATATTTTTAATTTTTTTTTTTATTTGTATAATCTCCTTATTTTTTAGGAGGATCATGGGAGAGAAAAAAATATCCTCAGGACTTTACTAGCATCCAGAAAGCTACATCAGTTTGCTGTATTAATTAGCACTCCTGTTGACCAGTTCCTTATATATAAAACTCTCATGTCTTCTTAATGCAGTAAGTTCCAGACAGAGATATAACTTTATCATATGAATATCGTGCTCCTTATAAAATGAGAGTGCGGAACGAGTATTATGCTATTTGTAAAACCTGTAAGAGATTAGCGGAACTCTCATGAAGTCTCATGCAGACTTGCGGCTTTTACCTGGCATTTTAACTACCAACTTTACAGGACAAAAGTGTCAAACAAGAAGACGTTTGGGTTTCATCTATTTGGACTCAGCATTTAACCTGTAAGTATACTAAGCTCAATAGTAAACAGACTAACCTCCTGAAGAGAAAGACCTACAATCACACAAAATGTCAGCCCTCCATTCTTTTATCATGACATGCTTCCTCTCCTGAGCTTTAGGTTTTATTTTTCATAGCTCCAAGAAATAAAGCTCTGAAAACAGTCTCATTTTGAAGTCTTATCCCATACTCTGGGATGGTTAAAACATCTTCAGGGAGGTAAAAGGAGGTTTAAGAGTCCTTTTTACAGATAAGAACCAAGACACAATATAGCCTTCACTTTAGCAGCCATAAGGATGAAGTAATTGAGATTTTTGAGTTTTTTGGATCCCTTGGCAACAGAAGCCCTACAAACTCATAGTTAAATTGTTGCTGTAGATAGCTTTCTACCTCTGCCTTTGGATGCTATCGCATGTGATCATACATTCCCCCAAGACATTTTAGAAGGGCAAAAAAGCAAGTTAATCAAATTAACTTTATCATATTTCTTTTTTCTTGACAGTTTTCTAGTGCCCAGACTCACATGAACAGTTCTGAAAGCCTCTTTGTTTTTATGCAGCATGAATTTCTGCTTAGTTTCCATGCAAAATTCTTAGGATCTGACGATGTGGCTGGATAAAAATGCATTTCATATCTCCTATAATGCTCTCTCTTTCATTTATAATCTCTGTCCTAAATACCTTTTCAGTTACTGTGTTCTAGCAATAACTGTTACAGTGTTATGCATAACATACTTATTAAAGTGACAAAGAAAATCTGTGATGAGGAAAATTTGGTTCAGCTGTCTGAAAGGCAAACACTACTAAGAGAGGTACAGCAAATAGTATTACATTTTTCCCTTAGATTAGGGAACAGGAACAGCTCCTGTGAGAAAAAAATTAGCTTGAAAGTTGCCATCTAGACTATGCCCAGTACATATTTTCCTTTACTTTTTCCCTGAGTGTCATTTGGTACATACATCCCTTTTATTTTTACTGCTGGAAACTTTGAATATTCTTCCCCCTTCCACCTTTTGTGAGTTTTATTAAACATTGTATCTATTTCCAATTTTCATTTGAACTTCTCAGCAACATAGGTGACATAGTTGTCTGGTCTGTCTTTCCAGTCATATCAGCACATATCGGAAAAAAAGCATCCTGCCATATTAAAACAAATGCGAGCTGCCTGTAAAAATAATTAAGATCTTAATTCTGAGCACATTTTTTTGTCATGAAGATTTAATTTTCCTTTACAATCATTCATCTTTAGAAGAACTGAGGTAGCATCCATCAAATTTTAGGCCACTAACAAAACAGAAAGGAGCAGAGATGGTAAAATAAATTAAGTGCATTATTAAGTGTAAGAATAATACAACAGCCATTTTATAAAACTCAGCTTTTCCTGTCCATTCATCTGTTCTCCTTTACCTTCTTGCTCAACTATTCCCCTTCCAGTCTTTTGTAGCTTTCCTCTGAAACACAAGTTTTATCTGGCATCCTAAACCGTGTTTATGCTGAGCTAGGATACATCAGAGAGAAGAGAAACTGAAAATATCGCACATATTTTTTTAAAGTCTATAAAATGCTTGCAGCAATTATTTTTAAAAGGGCTGACTGCTTTTGTTGGTTTGGGGGTTTTTTTGGTTTTTTGGCATAAACTAGCAAGTGCAAAGTCAGGAGTTCCAGTGTTCTTTGAACACACAGGTGTGCAAAAAGGGACTGAAAAGGGTGGGGAAGGTTTGGGGACTACCATCAGGAGGCTGATGAAGGAGGAAGAATAGCAGCCACCACCCACCTCTTGGTGCTCCAGCCCACCACCTGCTCCAGTGGAAACTGAAAATATTTTCCCATTGATCACTTTGCCTGCTAATAAAATCCTACCAGGTCCCAGTCAACGTAGAGCATCCTCTTACTGTTTTATACTCATATTCACATACCTGAGCTTCATCTGGAGCTCCCTGGCATGAGTCTCTTATAATTATGCTAATTTTCTGTTTGGAAAGAACTGTGATTTTTATTTCCTTTCCCCTGCCATATTTGAAGGCAGCTGCTATAGCTAACATGCACTCTATTCTAATGGATTCCCAAATCACAAACACGAGAGAAAAACATGGCATTTTAAAATATAGAGCAAAGCTATATAGTGTTTTATTTCTGGTCTGAGAAATCACTGGAGACTGCAGACAAAAAAAACAGAGTAAATTTTTTCCTTCAAGTTGCATTTCAAAAATCCTACATATTGACTGAATTAAAACTTAATTGGATTCTCTATTCCTCCTCTGTTTATGCTGGCCTACTAAAGAAAATGTAATTTTATGATCTAAAATTATTATGATCAGGTATAGAAAACTTCTAAAACTGGAGATTAAAACCAAATTGTATAAAGGAGAATTTGAATAAGACATCTATGGTTTTGTTCGTTTTTTGTTTTATAGACAAAATAGTCACTAAACATCTGCTGTAAAACTGGTTTCAAATATTTTTCACATAGTTTAGGCCTGAGCTTTAAGCTGTATTTTCTGTGACCAGATTCCAAACATGGTCTTCCCTCCCCCTGCCCCTGGCTAGGTACTATTTCATATTAGCAATTTTATTTCTATTTCCAGGTTAACTATGCCTTCAGAAAACTAGCTATTAAAGAACCATCCAGATATTTTTTCCAGTCCATTTAATCACCACCTCATGATTTTATGGGTGATAAATAAGAAGTTTTATTTTATACACACTGTCAGGAAGATGTTTATTTATAAATTCATATTTATATATGCTTTCATTGAATAGTAAATTTAAAAATGACAGTAGACATAATTTAATGAAATTACCTTGTGTTTATATTTCCCGAAGGGACAAAAGGTGGAAGCCTGCCCTTTAAGCTGGGAAAACTGTTCCAATACTGTTCGCACTACAGATTTTAAAAATTCTTCATATTTTGAAAATTACAGAACTTTCTAGACATGTATCACTTCCTCACACCTTGCCTGTGAACTGCATGGTTTCAAAGAGAAGAAGTAGAGTTCGTCCTCTGTTGTGCTCTCACCAACAATATGAGACATGAGGAAAGATCACTTCTGCTTTTGCCCTTATAAAGAGACATCATAATACTGGTTTTGGAGAGTTTTCAACATCAACAACAAAAGTCTATCAGTACTGCATTCAGAGCAAGTAGAAGTATGAAGTCCTTTCAGTGTCAGTACAGTCATCCTTGATCCTCGTGCTTTTCCTCCAGAAACCTCCAGCTCATATCTTTCCAGTACCACCTTAATGGTTCCACTACTTAGTTGATTTATAAACTCAGCAGAAACCTAAATGCCTGGGGAAATTGTTTATATATTTAGAGTTTGTATTTCTCTTTGGCATGGGGAATGAACACATTCAATTCAACCACAGAAATTGGCATTCAAAACAGTTAAACAAAGAAAATAAATCAGTTTCTGTCTAATGAGAAGATCAAATGTGCATTTGGGTTGAGAAGAGCCAAATGTGTGGTTATGCTTGGTAGTAGCTGGACCTGGGGACATGGAGTTGTGGCAGCTTCAGCTCTACCTGATGCAGCTTTCACACAATTGATGCAAATATCCTCTGTGTTTAAGAAGTGTTTACTGCTACAGCCTTGGCAGATCATCTTTGTTTTTAAATCTTTTAAAACAGAAAGGCTCTAGCTGACACACAAATAATTGAAATAATTCATTAAACTCTTGACCTCAGTCAACACAAAATTATTTCCTCTGCTTCCTCAATGTAGTTCTTTAATCTTCAGACATTTCAAGAGATCATGTGTTAGAAGAGGAACAAAGATGAGTAAGCTCAGTAAGACACAACACCAATCCTAACTAAAACATCTTCAAATACAAAATAGACGATCTTCCAGAACACAGGGCAGACAATTTTCTCTCACAGCTTTCATTTGCAAAAAAAAAAACCCCTCAAGTGTCATGAGCAAGTATTGAAGATTCTCTTTTCAAAGCACTCAGGTACCAATTAAAATAATTTTTCCTTCAAAATCACAGTTTTAATAAGAAATACTAATAACTGCATACTTTATAGCGTAAATTCTCTGTTACTGCTGTTTCACTACCTCCATAACCGAGGTTTCTCACTTGTAACAAAAATAAGGAAACAGAAAAATCCCTTGCTTAAAAAAGGCCACAACATTAAAAAAAAAAAACAAAAAAAAAACCCACCCTCCATTCTCCAAACAATGAATGTTTTAGTTGTTCTGACAACTGTTCCACAGTTTGGGAGCTGTTCATTACCTGAAAAATTATCTACAATGAAGGACAGACATTTTGTAAAATTAAATCCTTTTGTGAGAAAGCGTTGTGCTAATTACAGCCATACCTAGGTTCAGTGAATGCAGCAGTGGCATTACAACCACTCTATGTAACTTTGAAGAACACTGGGATCATTAGACTGCTTCAAATAGTTGTAAAAGGCTAAGTATAGATAACAGATAAAAATTTATGCATATACATACAGGCATACTTATATGTATACACACACACACACACATACAGTAAGATTATAGACAATATATGGGAAAAAATAACTAAATCTGTTGAGGGATAAATATACATTTTTAGATTTATAATATCAGTGTTTACATTTCTACCTCTGGTTAGCAAGAAGGCAGTATATATTCTGTTTTATTAATTATCCCTTTTTGCCTTTTTATTTTCTGTTTGTTCACATCAATTTGTTAGACCTACCTACAGTGCCAATTCACGGAATCTCAGATCACAAAAACACAGCAATGTGAAATTCCTCCCAGCTGGAATTAAACATTTGAACTGCTTTACAGATGGTCAGGCAGTCCCTTATTAAAAGTTTTTGTGCTGGGGAGGAGGGCAATGATCTGACAAGAGTGACAACCTCCAAGGGACAAGAACAAAGGTTTCAAATAACAAGAAGCCTGCACTCTCTTTAACACATCTCTCTACAGTTGACAAATAAAAAGGTAAGCATCCATTGCACCTTGAGCAAAGGCTTTTCTTTATGTACAGTATGTCCAGACCTCCAAAGGTTTTTTTAGGTCAACTCTGACAGGAGCAGGAGTCTCCCTCTTCTGGACAGTTCTCTTGTTCATTACTAGTAACTGCACAAACTAATTTTCCCCCTTATTCATCCCTCCAAATGGCTTTTACATGGGAATTAGATGTTTTCCAGTATTTATTCTTCCCTTTGTCATGGGAAGAATTATGGGATTGGAGATATTCATAATGGAATAACCTGACGATGGAACATCTAAATATTCATAGATGATAAACAGAAGTTCTGTCTGACAAAATGTAAGTGCCTGCCTATGCAACAAAAAGAGTTTAAAAGTGAAGCTCTTTTTACTGAGAATTCCTTCAAAAGGGCAAAGGAAATAACAAAACTCAATATTCAGTACATTTTAGACTTCTGTTATTAAAATAATTACATATATTATAATGGTACGACTCAAATCACAAATCCCTTTTAAATAAAACTGCATATACCACAGCAATTTAAAGCAGGGAGTTGTTTCGCATATCTCTTGAGATCTTTAATGTTTTAACTGTGTTTGTCTTGAGTAGAAACTGTGAACTGCCTGCCTTGAACTTTTTCTCTTTTACAGTATATCATGCTACAACAAGGCTACTCTAGTAATCTTTTTTTACTATACAACAGTCTTCAGATTGTGTTTAATATCAATAAAATCCTACATCCTTATAAAAAATTAAATAACCTTGCTTATATAAAAGTTGAGCATTTTTGCAGGCCTTTCAATACATATAAATTCTTGATGGGATCACAGAGGGATGATCTCGTAACCACAAAGCAGGAAATATTGCTATTTACTTAGTTTAAGAAGGGCTTGCTTAATGAAAGCCAAGGAGAGATTCAGACTGCTGTAAAGGGGGGGAAAAAAAAATAGGAGAGCACTGAAAAGAGAATGTGTGGGTTTTTTCTTTATCACACCTGAGCCAATTCTCAGTGTGAAGCCCAAACCAGCAGTGGTTGTTGAACAACTGACTAGATGCAGTAGTTCAGACCAACTCCAGGGAAGCAGAAACGATTACTTGTCTGACAGAAGAGTTTCTGTCTGAGTTACTATTTAAATCTAGAAATAAACTGTAAAAGAAATGACAGTAAGAACAATCACGATGTTTTATCAATTTTAGGAGGCACAATTTCCAGTGCGTCTCACTTTAGTCATTCTAGTAGAGAAGAATTTTTACGTTTTCTCCCCTGCCCATAAAATACTACATACTTTAATTTCTAGCAATACTAACTCAGAAATGCTTAAGGGGTTGCACATTTCCAGAGCAGCACTCTGTGTGGTGTCACCTCCAAGATCTACCAGAGTTTGGAAGGTCCCATCAGACCTTTCTAATGGAAGATCAAGCAGAGCCACGGCAGAGAAAGGCAGTAAATTCCAGTCATTCTTCACTTGGCTAAAAACTCTCAAATGCATGAGTAGAGGGAGCAATATTCCCAAGAGCAGTTAGAACTTCTGTTGCTGTTCATGACCTTCTTTATCACGTCACACCAACGCCTCTGTGAGGGAACTGAATGACTGCTCTGCCTTTGCCGTTACAGGCCCCACTTTGTCGTCAATGGTCGAGGTCTTTAATACGATCAAAATGCATAAAAATACACTGCAGGATTAAAAAGAAGCTGAATTATTAAGTGAACAGGCACTACACACAGCACGTGTATGCATCGTAATAGACATAATTTTAGAAATTGTGTTCTGCTTAAAAGAGTGCAGATAGCTTTTACTGCTTTCCCAGATGACCTAGAATTTCCTGTGGTATTTTTTATGTACAAAAGCGAAAATTATTGCATGGTAAATTCTCAAAAAACAGCCTACAAATCGAATTCTAGAGATGTAAGATTTGTCATCACAAATATCTACGTGATGTTTATTTGCAATTATTGCTTCTTAAAACCATATAAATATTTAGTGACTTGATTTCCATGCTTCAGTAGCCATCCTAAAATGACCTGACTGTAAATCTGGAGGGAAGTTATGAAATTTGTTTTCCCAAAATATAGATGAATTTTTTTCTTTTCAATCTTTTCAACTTTTTGACAGCAGAGAATGCTTAAAAATGTAGTTCTATTATTATCTAACAGCTCTATTAGTCTATCTCTTTAGAAAGTACTTTTCCTCAGACTTTGTATAAATCAGAAAAAAAAAAATTATTCTCTTCTATCAGAGTTAAAAAACATTATTTCCCTTAAGTGAAAATTTGTATTAAGATTATTTTAAAAGCAACTGCATTGCCATCATGCTGTTTTCCTTGCCTCTGTTTTGAAGATATTTGGAATCATTATTTTATTAACATCTTTCCATGCAGTTATCACATTTTCAAACAATAATTTCTTGATCATATACCTATATATTTGTAGGCATGGAATGGAGAAATAATTATTAAAGAAAACAGACAAATTAGGATAGAGAAATAGTATTCTAGGAGCAAAAGTCTGTGTGTCTTCTGATGTGCCAACCTTGTTATAAATCTACATGGCAGCTGGACTGTAAACAGTGTATGGTCACACAGTTGACAAATTAGACCTGCCAACAGCTACAATGAGAGGAAAATGGAGGAATTTCACTGCAGAACAAAAAGGTAGACTTTCTTTTTTGATCTCAATTTACATAAAAACATAGCATGTTGTTTAAAACAAACACATGCAAATAAAGTATGTCAGAGAAACCAGTCCTCAGACAGGAACCCTAAATAACAGTAGCCCAGTGAATGGAACACTGAACTGACCCATGTACAAAAAGCTTGCTACCAGTCTCTCTTTCTTTTCCTCCAATCCACTGAAGCAGAATAATACCTCATTGCCTGTACAGTCTTTCCACTCTAGGCCAAGAAAAACGTGTACTACCTGACAGAACCTGAGATTCCCTGGTGCCAGCTTTCAATTTAATTATACAGACAGAAAGGATTCTGCAAAGACTGATGTGTCAGTAGCTATCAAGATCATTAAATCCAGTTCCTGTGGACAAAATCTTGAGTCATTTTCAAGAGGCTAAAATAGAATGGCTCCTGGCTTTTATAAACTAGTTTTGAACCAATACCAAGGCTAACTCTGCTTATCGCACACAGAATATGCTTTCATAAAAATCTGGGTTGAAGGAAAGTATTTGGGGCCTTGTGAAGAACAGGCTCCAGGGCTGTAGCCTGCACGCTGACAAGTTGTTCGCCAGGTTTGCTCTATTTGCATCCCACACTTAGATGAGCTCATTTGGTAGCAGAGCTCCCAGGTGTACATTACTTGGATTTC
The DNA here is from genome assembly GCA_013397935.1 of Dasyornis broadbenti. Taxonomy (NCBI): domain Eukaryota; kingdom Metazoa; phylum Chordata; class Aves; order Passeriformes; family Dasyornithidae; genus Dasyornis; species Dasyornis broadbenti. The sequence goes on from VZRN01005540.1 coordinate 1,832,121, forward strand.
TGGACCCTGTGACTAACCCACATGCATCTGCTAAAACAAATTAAAGTCTGATAGCATTTCCTGACTTTAACGTTTCCAAAACTAATGCAAATTCATTATTGACTGAGTTATGGTCACGAAAGAATTTTGAATCCTAATTCTAGTCTCATTCTGGTGTCTCTCCAGTACATGGCCCTTAAGACTATTAGAGTCACTCCTGATTTATACATACACATATAAGAAGATTACTGATGCTGCGTTAAGAGCATATGAGAGCGTTGGCCAGAAAAAAAGCCATTTTCATGCACTAAATTTAATTGAAAGCATCCAAGAACCTATTGGCTTTCAAGCATTGATTTAAGTATATGTATCCAGAAGCCTGAGAATATATAGGTTTTTATTTAAGTGAAAAAGTGAGTACCTCACAGCATCACAGAATTCAGTAGACCATGTCATTTTTTTAAAGCTTTAAAATGCTTTTACTAAACACATCAGTAGGGAAAGACACTATAAGGAAGAGCACAGACATGTTTTCTGAAATGTAAGAAAGAAGGCACTCCGTTAAATTTTAAAGTCTTTACTTCTTTTCTTGCTGTGTTGATGCAGTTTCTTTTCACGCATTTTTAAAGAAAATGCCCTTGAATATATTTGAATGCATAGCTTCTCATCTTCCCACCGTCTTCCCATCACAATTATCCTAACCAAGATTTCAGTTTTCAACTTGAAACCTATAGGTTTAAATGAAGTGTGTGTTTAATTTGAATGAGAATCTCTCCAGAATGCCTGAGAAGATCCAGAGCTGAGTCAGTATAACACAAGCAATAATCAGTATAATATAAGCAATAGGCACACATATTACTTAAGGCCATAAATGGTCTGACCACTTCAGACCTCTCCTCTAACAAGTGATGACAACAAAAGGAGGATTGAGCACAATCAGATCATGTTCTTTTTCTCCTTCTCTTATGAAATACATCACTCCAGTAACAAACCATTAACATGAACCAAAACAGAGGTTAGATAGTCTTTCTTATGGTATCCTCATACTCAGTATGGGAAATTCTAGTTATTCTAGTAGAATAATACAATTTTTTAAATTCTAACCTACCCATAAAAAAAAAAGTAAAACAAATACTGATAATTAAAAGGGCAATATTTTTGTGATGTGTTTGTGTCCCAAACCTTTGTTCTATTCATGCAATGAAAGCCCAAGAAGACTTCTATTTTGCAAAGACTGTAAGAGGTTATAGAGACAGCATCTGAGCTACAGGATTTGGAAGTTTGCAGCCATATTCTGTTTTCATTTCAGACTAAGCCCATATATGTACAAGTTCATCTACCCTTCAGCTGAACTGTGGCTTTGATGGAAAGGAAATGCAAATGTATGCCTTGGATAGGAATCTCAGAGTGTACATGCAGATCCAGCTAAAGACGTTAAATAAAGATCCTAAACGTGGAAATATTGGAACAGGAAACTGGTATCATGTAACGCAAGTTCAAAGTATATTCTTTGGTATGGATGAAGAGCAACTTGAAGCAAGCAAGTGGAATTTCTCCAGAATTAAAAATGTGTGAGAGCACAATTAGTCTTTCTTTGTTTTCTGTAGTGATTTGCCAAAATAAAAACTGTAAATATAGCTTTCACTTTAAATGCAGCCAGTTGAGACTACAAAGTGTGGCAATCTTTTTCCCCCTACAGAACGGCATCACACCTTAATGGAAATTAAGTGAAGAAAGAACTTTTTCTATCTGGTTAAATCTCACTTCAATAATTTATTTATCTCTTAAATTTAATAACTTGTAGGAAGTTTCTTGAGTAGTTAAATACACACAGTATTTAAAAATATAGGCTTTATTTAGTGTTTGAATTTGGCACCAGCTTGTAGGTGTTGACTCTTTCTATACCTTTCTCCCTGAGTCTTTACCTTTCTCCCTTACATTTTTGGTATATTACTTTTCTTCATAAATGGCTATATATATGATGAAATAAGGTATTTACTTCATTTATTTCTTTAAAAAAAAAAAAGAAAAAAAAAGCTGGATGAGTGGTGCTCATTCTTAATGGAATTTTCACCAGGTTTGTTGACCTCTTAGGTGGGTTTGTTTCTACGTCAAATTTTCTGTAACTTTTAAGTAATTAAATATTATGTCAGTTTTATCTTTCAATTAAATAAAAATGTGCTGTGGGAAATAGGAAGTGAAAAAATAGTTTTAAACAGTCCAGAAAATAATCCACATTAACATAGGTATATTCACAACATTTGCTGTCTTAATTTGTGTACTCAGTGATTCTTCTACTTCGCTGTCAAAGGTGTCAATATGACAGAACAATTTCACAACCTGTTCCAGTAGCCAAACTCTTGAATTTCATGTGGGTCACTCCATTCTTGCGTGACCTGTCTCCAGAAGCTTCTGGTCCTCATCTCTTGCCATCAGAAACCCTTATCAATGAGTCCTCCTTGGATTCCTTTCAGACTGGTGGAAATAAGGGTGATACACCTTGACTCCACTATGGAAGGGAAGATCCTAATATGCAGAATTTGATTAACACTGTCTGTCTATCTCCCTTTCATCTCAAGTCTTCTCAAGAGATAAGTCTTTCTGAAACGAAAATACCATACCAGGCTATTGCAAAAGTGACAGATAAACTATATTTTGTGATATGGACTCTTGTACTGAACCCTCAGAGATCTTCTCTCACCGAGGTTTCAAGAATTTGAAACTAGCTTTACTCTCACAATTGTAAAATAAAAGTTCATTTCCTACTTTACCTTATTGAAAATTATCTTTTGGGTCTAGAGAATTTGCATCTCATCAAATTGGAATCTTAGAATAAAAGTTTCAAGGCATTGTCTTTCCCAAGATATATGGGAAGATTAAGAAACTGGAATGTTTCTAAAAATAAAAGGCAAAACTGAGGATATTTCCATTGTTGTAAAGTTGGGGAATGATTCTATTATAAAGAGGAAGAGAATACTGCAATCTCTTGAAAAAACATCATTAAAAAGAGGTGAGGCTTCACCCTCTGACACAAGGACGAACTTATGATATTAATTTTGTGATTTAGGTATTAATGATCCAATTTCTTAAACAAAATTCTGAATTAATGTAATGAACACTACAGAATGAGTATTCCTTCTGTATTACGTTCTCTTTCTTCATATTGAAACAATTCTATATAGTGCCATACGAAGACCTTTGGGCAACCTTACACAACCTGACTAGAATATTACAGTTTCCTATGTAAGATATGTAAATGTCTTTTGCTTTTCATCCACTAAATCTTTCTGTTTAGGTATAGATCTATTTGAACTTCAACATACTTCCCTTTTTCAAACATAGTCAAGGGAAAATATGCTTTTTTTTTTTTTTTTTTTTTTTTAACTAGACTTTGGTGGTAGGGCTCCAAAGGCTGGGATGAGGCCAGTCTGAAGAAATCTTTATTTTACCTAGCTTTTTCTTGTGGTGAATTGGACCAACTAGATGGAAGTAACAACAGCACTGTTTAATTTGTTTTCTGTTGGAAAGTGTTCTCTGTTATCTGTGTCTGTAACAAAAATTATTTTCATACTGATCCATTCGATAAACACCCCAAACCAAAATGAAAGTTATTTACCAACTATATTTATATAAACCAGTTTGCATTGATAGGCTGTATCATTATAGCTGTGAAAACAGTACATTCATATTTTCTGTCTTGTAAATGACATCTCCGGTTTGAAGATCACCATGTTATTTTAAAATGTACCAAGCTTTTGCTTTTATTTCATATGAGTTACTGAGATCTGCTGCACTAACCTTACATAACATTGTTGCATGATGAACAGAAAGAACTCATGCTCAAAAAACACCCAGAAAACCAGCTCGCTAAACAAATGTGATTCAATTACAGTATCAGTAGCTATTTGTGATATGTTAAAAAGAAACTGTTCTGGAAGAATCTTCATTTTAAGATGTTTTGACAGTACTGCACATTCCCCAATGAAGGTCTCGACTGAACTATACTACAGATAAAAGCAAGTTTCAACCAGTTCATAAATTACCAACAGCAAGGTTTTAATTTTTATGTTTTCCAATAAATTATTTTCTTGCGCCATTAATTTCTTGTTCTTTTTCATAAATAAAATGATAATATTTTAGAGACATAAGTCCTTTTAAAAATTTTTAAATTATTAAAAGATGAGTGTCCTCTTCTTTGTAAGACAAATATTCAAGCATTCCAAGGACTAATTTTGCTGTTTAATAATCTCATTTCCACACACTCCCAAATCAAGAGATTTCATCTAATTTACTCTGCCATTCAAGTTTCTCGTGAGGTCTGATACATTTTACACAGATGGCAAATTACTCGGTGGTTCTGATTATGACAAACTTGTGCATCTAAAAAAATAATTTTCTGCCTACAGATTTTCTGCTAATAATAAAAGTATGCATTTGAATAACTTCAGTGAATGGGGAATGATCTTATTCTTTTGCAGCATGAACTGCATATCTGCATTAGCAGGAATCTCCTTCGTGACTTTTGACACTCATATCGACTGTGCTCTTTTGATCCACCCCCTCCAAGAAGCTGAAAGAGTGGGTCATGAACTCCCCTGTGCTGTTAGAACTTGCTATGTATTTTATAAACTGTTTTCAGCAATACCTGTTTCTGTTACTATTATTTTATATTGTTTGGTTTTTTAAAAAAATTAAGCCTTGCTGAACATACTTGCCTTAATCTTTTCCTGTCTCCACAAAGCCATCTCAGAGCTGAAGAAAAGAATAACTCATTCTGAAAAACACCTAGTTCTGGGTTTTTGCTTGCATTCTGCTTTTGTCTTACTGTGTTTCTTTCCATTAAAGCTATGCATCCTTTTTGTTTCTCTATAGGGGGCATTTTGTTACCATCTCCCCCTAAAATTCCTTTATCAGATAGAAGGGGTCAAGCTACAACGACAAATGGACCAACACACAACTCTAATCTGAGACCAGAGCTTTGCTGACCCTCATTATTTTTGAGACATAAATGTTTTGCTTTCCTTCACTCTTTCATTCTCTTCTATCTGCCCCTGAGTGTCAAAAGGAGGATGTTCTCTTATCTGTCTCATTAATCATCTCTGACACTCAGCCAGAAGCCTTATCCACAGCAATCCTTCTGTAGCATGCTACAAGCTGAGTTCACCTCACTGTAGACGAGGACTGAGCCTTTGACACTGTGATCTACAGGCACAGCCTAGGTGCACTTTTCTGCTTTTTCAGTGTTTTTTATGTGGAATCTTCATCATACAGGGGCTTGTCACCCTACATAACTTAAGTGTGACAGGATGAAAGAACACCAGCCTTGAGTATGATGGACAGGAACTTTCATGCTCTTGTGCAATGACACTGACTGATAAAACTGCTATAATGAAAATCATCCAGCTTTTGTCAAAGTAATTTAAAGATAATGCATATTGCACCTTTTAGCGCACTTGCATACTTTTTTTTCATCTTACAGGCAGGTAAACAAGGTGTAAGAACAATCCTCTGCTGGATTTAGCAGCTCAGGTTGCTCCTATCTAAAGACCAGTATCTATTAAAACCAATCTCTTGCATAAGCACTGGAGAAAAGCAGCAGTGCTTACCCATTTCACTAGTCAGGGTTCCTGGTGGGACTGGCAGTGGGCCACAATGGAAATAACTTTTAGACACAGTATTGTGATTTTTCACGTCTGGTGGAAAGCTGAAAATTCGTTGTTAGTCCCAAGAGGCAGAGGAAGTTTAAGGATCACCTGGATTTGGCAATCCTGAATGAATAAATTTCCTGGACATTATGAAAACCAATAATTTTCATATTTGTGCAAATAATTTCTAATGGAAAATGGCAATTGCTGCAACCAACATTCTATTACTACATGCTGAAAACAAGGTAATTTTGTACACATCTCAATGTAATAGGACTGTATTGACAATACTCCTAAAAATATACACCAGCAAAGTTTAGAAGTGTTTTTCATAAGTATACATTCCATGAAATATCTTTAGACTAATAACTTAGTAATGTTATTAAATGTAACTTATACTAATCCTTCAGGATACACAAGGCAGGTGAAAATTAATAACAAATGACTATTTTTGGCAGCATTTATAGTGACTGAAAGGTTGAATGTATTTTTGCTGCATCTTGAAAAATACATTTTCTTTTGCATAGAACAAAACAAAAACCTCTTACATTAAACTTTTCTGTTTCCTTCAGGACCCTGATATAGTCCATGAAGAGTTTCAAAAAGTACTGTCTTTAGGGGAAAAAAGGCAGAAAAAAGAGTGCTGGTTATCAGTCATTTAAAGTTAACAAAAGTCATAATCTTTGTGTAAACACTAGTCTAAAACTGACCTAAATATCTTCTACTCTCAGGTCCTGAAACATCAAATTAATATGACAAGTAGCCCATACTGAAAGCAAGCAAGCAACCAACCAGACACAACAACAAAAATATGAGATTGTATTGACTACAGGGAAGGAAGGGAAGGGACTGTAACTCACAAGCATATTAGGTCTGTTTATTTCTAAAATATTTCATGTCAGAGCAGCCAGACAACCACATTTATCCCTTTGAAAGGAGAAAATACATAGGGCATAACAAAAAAATCTGACTCATTATGGACCTATCAAAATGTCGTTAAGAACTGCAATAAAAATAAAAAATGTGACCTAAAAGTGTTGCAGAAGAACTCCTCATGGACCATATTAAATGTAAAAATAATGCTAAACAGTGCTAGAGAATCTGAAAATTCAGTTTCCCACCAAAGATACGACCAAAGAAATATATACTCTCTAAACCCCATAACTCATCATTCAAAGCATTTCTGAAGTCTGTGTTTTCCCAAACTAGAGGATGTGCTGTCAGTTCCTTAAATATGTTTTAGAACTAGGCATCATTTAGGAAATATGCAGTCATTTCGAAATGTGGTGACCTATGGCACATTGAATCATGAACATTTTGACCTTTGGTCTATTAAATAATACCTCCTTTGTGTAATGCTTTTGGACAGCGTCTCCAAAAATCATGTATACAAGGGCATAAGTTTAACTCTAGAAAACAGAGACTTTTAAAATTTAGGCTTAATGTTATGGAATCTATCTAATAATTAAGACAAAGATGGGGGCAAGTCTCACCTAATAGAAAAAATGGCAAAGATTTTATTGTCTATAATATTGACATATTTTAATACATTATAAACTGTTTACCTAATTCAAATTGAGCATAAGTGACAAGAACATAGGATTCAGACCTTACTTTTGAACTCTTGGAATATGTGCCTGAGCTACAGAGACAGAGGCAAAGAGTCTTAGTTTCAGTAAGTCAAAATTTTCTACCCAATTAATACTTTGACAAAGCACCTGTTATCTGAACAATCCTTACAGATAATAAATTCCTGCACAACATTAGCAGCCATTCCAAAATGCCATGGTCTCCCACAAAATGCCCCAGATTCTGACAGAACATTTATATAACACGTCATCAAAACCCGATGACTTAGATACTGCCCAGAAAAATTGTTTAGATGGGACATGTCTCTGGTAATGCCTTAGCACAGCCTTGTGAGTATCACAACTCCCACACAGCCACACTCCCTGTGACTGCGGCTCTCAGGAGCTGTTGTAAGAAAAAATGGTTCTTAAACAATTACTCTCAGTCTGGCCCCAGGCTTTATCCATTTCAGTTTTCTTAGTTTCCCATTTGAAGCCATTCTATGGGAAAATCAATAGAAAGTCCAAAGATATGATGCAGTAGGATCAACAAATTTGGCCTTCTTTACTTGAAAAACTGTGTACAGTATTTTCTCTATATAGCTGTGCAAATGGAACCGCAATCTGGTCTAACACTTGCAGGGGACTCATAAATGACTCAGTAGAAATACATTTTTGTGTGCTCTTTTTTCCTGCAGTAAACTGATTTTGTTCCTTTAAAGAGGTCAATGTAAAGAGTTTACATTGCTGTATCTTAATATTTCCCATGTGTTTCTCCCAACAGGATGAAAGAAGTAACAAAGTGTCAGTTCCATTGCAGACTTCAGTTAAGATGTCATATCAGTATAAAATTTTTTTTAACAAGAGAGCTTTGTTTCCCAGGAAATGGAGGCAGGAGTAAAATTCAATGATGTTAGGTTTACTGTATGAGTCATCTCAGCAAATTAACTATTTCTCCTGTATATAAAACATTACTCACTTCAAGCCATAAATATATCACTAAAAAATATAACAGTCTACAAATAGAAATGCAAGCACATACTTAAAGTTTTCTCAGACAGCTACAATATCTTACCTTCAATATTTCAGCAAGTCAATTCGTTAATTTAAAAGTCTGGTTTTTTGTCTGAGTATTATAATTACTGTATGGAATCTGTTCAGGGTGTTTCATGGCCAGTAGCTAACCATTAGTGTGAAAAACTCCAGTCATTTGTCAGAAAGCAAAGAAACTCCAGAGTGCACCTGTGTTTCAGTACAAAAATGTAATTCTGTAGCAATAAAAGTAAGCCCCTATTATAGTCACTGAGTTTTGAAACCACAAAAAGAGGCTAGAAAACTTGAGCCATTGCATTTTCAGGAACCGTGCAATGACACTGCAGCAGCGTCTATCTGTCAACAATAGGTTTTTAAAATTAAATTCCCCTGGGACAGAGTTCCCTGCAGCCATGCAGCATGACAGTTCTCTGGGCAAAGAGCCAAACTCGGAAACAACAGGTAACAACACAGGTGTAAGAAGAGTGGCACCATGCGTGGAGGCATTTATGTTTCCTCATCTCAAAGTCTCTGCGCTGCTCCGTGTTTTCAAGCAGTGAATGTGAAGGGTGGAAAAGGAGTCAGCATCTTCCTCTGCTGTCCCATCTCTCCCTTGGGGAGCCGAGGTGCCAGACATAGTGTCAGGGCACGCTGCACCATACTTAAAGATAAATGAATCTCTTTGTGTACCCTGAGCAGATCGGGGGGATGTTCTACTCTTCTAAAAGCAGTAACTCCCAGTGGGTCCACAAGGCAAGGAGAGATCTGCAAGACCCTGACTGGATGCATCCCCAAACAGGCACAGTCTGGCACCCCACTAACCAAGGGACTTAAAGAAAGTGATATCAGCACTTTACTTCAGAGAAAGTAACAGATTTGTCTAATTCAGCAAGAAAAAACGAGGTGAGAAATTGCCACAAAAGAGGGTTTCACTCCAAAAAGCACTAGTAACCCATGCTCTCTCTAAGCTAATCCACACCATGAAAATGATGCCTGAGTCTTGTTAAAGAAACTTTTTTTGAACAGCTTGACTGCTATTATGAACCTTGCAGTGGGAGTTTGGCTTTTAGTATATGTGAAAGCATGGTGTGCTCTGCTTTATGTATATAAACAATTTCCCCATAGTAACATAGTAAACACTGCACAAACTAGATTTGGCCACAAAGCCGAAGCACCTCCTTTCAGTGCCTCGCACTTGTGAATGACTCTCCTTGTTGATCAAGTTTTGAAACAAACAAACAAACAAAATCTTTCAATAAATCTCTAATTTTTTTTTTTTTTTTAATGTTATTAAAGTTATCATGGATATAGAACGGGGGGCATATTTGAGGTAAAAAAGGGGAAGGCAAGAAAACATAAGACAGTTCTCTAATCTTCTTGTCATTTAAGCAACAGACAAACTGTTAAGAGGAATAAACAGACCATGCTGTAGGATCCAGCACATTTAGAGGGTTTTGGTATGTAGGGGTAACTGTACAGAGGAGGTTCTGTGTTGAGAAAGAGGCAAAATCATGTGCATGGAGTGCTGCTCATTGTGCAACAGAAAAGCTTGAACAGAGAGTACAGTACAGGGTTCTGAAGGAAGGTGTACTTCTTTTTTAAAAGTATTTAGAACTTCAATCTTCTTGAGAAATGCAGGACACCCCAATATAGGGAGTGCTCACAGGAAAAAATAAAACAAACAAACCAAAAACCAAATGAGATTCTTTTAAGCACTTTTTGTGCCACTCTACATATTTCAGAAGTATTAGAGCACTGTCATAAGGGCCAAGAGCTCTGTTCTGCATTTCTGGAGTGCCCTCATAGAAGGGCAAGGAGAGTGATCTCCAGTGGCACTGTCAAAGGGTGGAGGAGTAGATCACTGTTCAAGGCTCTGAGGATAAGAATACACATCCATGATTGCACAGGAGTTTGAAGTGAGGTAGGAAGTTGTTTCTTGTTTTGTTTTTTTAATAACCTAATAGGCATCTATTCAACCTGTGAATATATATTCAATCTATTCTGTTTACAAGATATTTTGGGACAAAACCCAAAATCAGATAATTTTTATGAATTTCATAATTGCAACACAAAAAAAAAAAAAAAAGCTTTTCTTCATCTCAGAGTTACAAACTGCTCTAAGAAAATGGAAACCTTTATACTCCTGACACAGAGGCCTTCTGGGCCTTGCCAGCTGCCTACAAAGCCTTCTTCAAAAAGGCTGCTTACAAAGGATTGAGATTTAAACAACCTGAAAACAAGATACCGTTACTCTTTGACTTGTAGAATCAATCATTCACTGCTAAATATTTTGGCCTCTGTATCACCTTTCCCTTTTCCATGGCTTTTATTTATGACACAAGCTTCTTTGCTTTTTCTTCTTTCACAGGCTCAAATGGCTGTAAAGGATTTCAACGTCACCTAATCAGCCCTGTTGGGTCAGTGTCAACCAGCCAGTCCCTGTGGGCCACATGTTCTTCCTTCAACTCCTTTTTGCAAACTGCTTCATCCTCCTCTAGGAAACTGGGAAATTTTACAGCTTTCCAAAGCATAATAAAGCTTTTCAAGCACTTGTCTGCTTATTATGAAATAAACCCACTAAAAATTAGGTTATCCAAAATCCAGCATCCAAAGACTCACATGGCTTGTATTTTATTAAACTAATCATAACAAAAAACACTCTGAAATGTTCCTAATGCATTTTCCACACATTTTTCCTGTAACACAGAGATATTTATTAATGTGTACCTATCTATTTTCTAAACAAATATTCTACAGACATTGCATAAAGACTTTGAATGCTTTATGCCGGCCCAGCATCTTCAAGCAGTAGAATAACCAATGATTTATGGACTGAGAGAGTCTGAAGAGCTTCCACAGAAAATAGAAAGGAATAAACAATGACAGAAAATGCTGACAGTGATGAATCAGTCAAGGCATTTTTTTTTTTCTCAGTAGACAAAGGACAACCATTTTTTTTTGTTAAACAGGAATTTCATCATGTCTCTGGTCAGCCTGGTGATATCACCCTAGACTTGATGAGAATTCCATAACATGCCTGAAGATTAAGTATCAGACACCAAATCAAGGCCCCTTTGTGAGTACACTGAAAGGCAATAAAGTATAATCAGAGCAGAATTTCCCAGCTTCCTTTCGTATTTTCATTTCTTTGAAACAGAGCAATTTAGGTTTGTTTGTTGTTGTTGTTTTTTTTTTTAAATCTAATTTTATAATATCTGGATGTTTTCAGCAACTGAAAATTAGAATAAAATAAACATTTTTCTAGATTTTGTGTAACTTTGCACAATTTGATATAAGTATGTAAAAATTAAAAAAATTCACTTTAAACTTTCCTTGGATATTTTTCTTTTCCAAAAAACCTACTTGTGTGAACTCATGTCCACATGCTTAAAATCTTGATGTATGCATGCACATTATGATGGATTATGGCTGTGATTAATTAAAGCTGCAGGTTTAGCTAATCATCTCAAAATTTAATTTTCTTCAAAATCCCTCAAACTTTAATATTAATATTGGAAAGAAAAGTAGAAGTGACATGTTTTTGTTCACTTCCCAATCATCCAGAATGAGGGCCTTTTATCAGCACTTTTCAGGCAGGGAAAATTGATGAAATGAAGAGAGTTTGCAGCAATCAGAAAAGTAAGACAGTCATACTTTTTTAGCCAAGTCCACAGAGATTATGTTATCTAAAGTTAGAAAAAGGCAGATAAAGTGGGTTGCTTCTGTCCTTTAGGGCTCTTGGGGCAATGCCTTACTCTTCAGCCATGTAAGTAGCAACACTTCCTCCAAACTGTCTGTGTGCCAACAGTGGTCAGCCTGACCCTCAGTGGTCAGCTGGACAAAGTTCTCGAAACAGAAGAACTTGGAACAGTCCTGCTCCTCAGAACAAAAAAATAATTAATATCTCTAGAAATTACATCCATTTGACTCAGACAAAAGTTTGAAAGCAATGCACAGCTTCCTTATGTGTTTTTTTACTTCATATGTATGTCTGTCTTCTATGCCAGGTTAGATATGCATTAAAATGACAGCATACACTTTGATATTTCAGTGATCATGACAATATTGGGATGTTATGCAAAGTTATGTTTCTTTTTTAAAAGTAGACAAAATGTCAAAGTTGTGTAACACATTGAATCCAATTTTGCATTGGATTTAATGAAACTTTCCATCATATATAATTTAAAGGTGCTAATTTATTTTAGTTTTGAAGACTATTTATACAAATCAAAAATTGGATGAGCTTTCCAACTAACATGAAAAATAAATGAAAGCAGGTTGAGTGACAATCTAGCAAAGTAATGTTAGGATTAGCAGGATAAACTAGAAGTAACTATTTTTTCAACCTAATAAGGTAGTTGTAAGCTCAAAGCAGGTCCAGAGAGAAATATTTTTGACCTAAACTTTTAATTAGTTTTGTTTAGTTCAGAAGAAAACCTTTCCATTTTTGATATACAGAAAATGACAACAGAGAATGCAGTGGCACTAAAGAAAAAATGGCCCATTCAGTTTCTGCTGCATTCTTTATTTTCTGAACCCAACATGACTATAATTTAGGTGTCAAGTGAAATTACGTTAAGACAGGTTTTCCTTGTCCTTGTTTGTTCACATCACAACATTGGCATGTTTTTCCAGTTCAGCTGGAAAGAAACAAGAGATTTGGACTAAGGGACTCAGGTTTGAAATGATGACAGTAACAGAAGGAGAAGTCTCAGCAGTACTTTTCTGCACCATACTAATCTGTAAGTACCTTGCAAAAATATCTACTTTAAGGACAAAGGGCTAGTTCAGAGTGACCAATAATTACATACTGAGTGCTTGAACGATAGAAAACACATGACCATGCTTACTTTGACCCCATAGCAAAGCCAAGGTTTTTTCATTCTCTGCTCTCCTCTCCATCCCAGAGCTGAGTAGCAGAAAGCACACAGTACTTGGCAGTGGCTCTCTCAATACAACAAATTGTTTCTCATCTCACCTCCAAACTGGATTTGAAAGAAGGTTTTCTGTTTTAGACATTCATAGAGTAGCTGTGAGGAAAGTTTCATATTAAATCTGCAAAATTGGAGAAAGTCTGACTTAGGCCCTACGGCTTGTTTTACACATTTCAACATCAATAGTGTACGTTTTAATACCAAAAAAGTTTTTCACTCTATATCAATGATTAATCTTTATTCTAAACGTCTGATAAGACACAGTGACCAGGAATTGCATATTTTGTGATAAAAATACTTTTAAAAACACTTTCAATTACCATCATCACAGGATCATAGAATTGTCAGGGTTGGAAGAGAGCTCTGGAGCTCATCCAGTCCAACCCCCCTGTCCAGGCAGGGTCACCTGGAGCAGGTGACACAGGAACACATCCAGGTGGGTTTGGAATGTCTCCAGAGAGGGAGACCCTATGCCCTCCCTGGGCAGCTGTTCCAGGGCTCTGCCACCCTCAGTGTAAAGAAGTTACTCCTCATGTTGAGGTGGAACTTCTTGTATTTTAGTTTATGGCCATTAGTCCTTGATTTTCTCCTGCTATTATGGGCAATTTATGCTTTATCTTTCTATTTTGCCTTTCTTCTTTCTAATGAAAAATAGTATCTTCCCAAATTTTATTTAATATCCTATTTTCTTCCTAATATTTTTATTCTGATGTCTCTGTTTCTTCTACACAATTTTAAAGTAAAGATCTAATAACTGCAAAATATTTGAAGTGTGGACTGTGAGGATTATTCATTTATTGTTTATTACCTCCACATTTCCAGATGTTCTGTATGTCGCTTAGGTAGTTTATCTTGGGGATGACTGTAATTTAATTAATTTCTTTTAGCCTTATGCAGTTTCTTTTCTTATCATCTAGATAGAGCCTTTATGACAGGAGAATTTTCTGTGTTTGATTCACAGATTCTACATTTTCAAAAATTATTATAAACATGGAACAGAAACATTGAAAGTATGTGTTTATTAAGAGGAAACTGAAATGTTTTTATGGGAAGGAAAGGTTTGCACTGAAACACTGTATGTGAAACACACCATAGGGATTTGGAGCTACATAGAGATTGATGCTGATGATGTAGATATAAGTATTCAAGATGGAAAGAAAAGTTTTAATTGAAATATTTGAATTTTTTTTGTTGTTTGATTGTTGTTATTTTTTATAACTTGAAAACAGAAATAATCTTTAAATTCTAACACAAAATTGTGTAATTTCTTTGTTCCTACACACTTATCATCTGTCAGGAGTGATGCTTTTCCTCAGCACTGCCAATGATTTCGTAATTCCAAGTCCTTCCATCGGAGTATCTGTGCATTAAAGATTTGTTGTGAAGGGCGTGGATACAACTGTGACTCAGACAAGACCTGAGGAGGAGGTATTATGGAAGCTGCTGCTCCAAGAGAAGTTCTGAGCTGTAACCCCTCTTGCACAAGTCTGTAGGCCATGATTCTTTCATTTTTTCCCCAGATTTAAATTATGCTGCGCAAATTTGGGTTCATCTGTTTGAAACATTTATAAGGTGGGTTAAAGCCAAACATACTCTGTGTCTGCACCAGACCTCTGAGGAATACATGCCTGAGACACACAGCTCACTTGCAACCTAGCCCTGTGAATGCATCAGAAATAATGAACCAAAGTAGAGACAAAATTTTGCTTCTAGTTCTTTCAGTCAGCCTCTTTCAATGGCTTGCTGCACAGGCTTTTGCACTTATTTTAATTTTCTGTAATTTATTTTCTCTATCTGTAGCACAGAGGTAGCAGCAGATGTACTACAGCCTGAATGCAAAACAAATTATTCTGAAGAACTTTTTGAGATCCTAAAGTAGAAGGCATATTGTAAATGCTAAACATTGTTATAATTATACATAGTAACGTATCTTTTTTTCACTATGAAATTACCTTAACAGAGCAGAATTTTCTTAATTGCTGTATACTCCTGTGTAATCAGGAATGTGCCATTTGACCAATTGTCCTAATTATTTGAGATCCTGAGAAATATATCACACTGGGAGGTTTTATAAATTACTATAGAGACAGACAGGTATGGAACAAATCTCTCCCTATGTACATGCTTGATAACACCATAAAAAGAAAAAAAAATCACACCGAAAAATGAAGTTAGAAACAGTAATGCATTTTAAAAGCCTTAAATGTTTTGTTCAATAATCTTCTTGACAGGGTGGGAAAAAGCTGAAGTACAAGAAGAGGCCGACAAAGTAGGGTATCTGTGTAGAAAGTTGTTCCTGTTAACCTCAGTGAATTAAATTTTGCACCAGGCCAACTGTTCTGCCATTTAGTCAGACCAACCACCACCTTCATCTACTGCTTTTAATTAAAATACCCACTGCACTTCATTTTGCCTCTTCACTTTCACTTATTTCTTCTGAGTATTTTGCCTGGACTAGGAGTTTTCTCATTTAGATATCTTTACAGTGCTGGCCCTTGCAAAGCCTGGGTATATTACATATAAGCAGCTGTAACATAAATAATAGCAATGCTGGAGTACCTTAATCGCTTCTAAATAGTTCCTTTTATCAGGGTATTTCATCAGTCTAATGATTTTGTACCAAAGGACTCATATATTACTCTAAATAAAAATAATACCATTTTATGTTATTTCTATCTTGCTTCTACTATACTGGTAACATTCCCCCTGGCTCTCTCATTTCTCCCCCTCCTCCCTTCTTGTCCATCTTTCTCTCCCTTCTCCCTTCTCTCCTTTCCCCCTTCCTTCCTTCCTTCCTTCCTTCCTTCCTTCCTTCCTTCCTTCCTTCCTTCCTTCCTTCCTTCCTTCCCTCCTTCCCTCCTTCCC
>VZRN01005540.1:1848407-1912752 GCA_013397935.1 Dasyornis broadbenti
CCCTCCTTATTATCATTATTATTATTATTATTATTATTATTATTATTGACAGTTATTTTAAAGCAAGGAAACACATTTGTGTGTCCTACCCTTAATAGGACAATTTCTAAATTCTGCTTGGCATGACCTGACTCCTTCACAGCAGGTTGGATAAGTGCTTCTCTAGTAGTTGCAGAGAACAGTATAATATAGAAGTGAAGGCCTGGATATGACTGTTATATATAATTCAAAAATTATAATTAGATAAAAATTACATTTCACTAAGAATGAATAAGCATCTGTGTTAACAAAATAAACCAAAAAACAAGTTAAAACACATCAGGCGGCACAAGTTACAGACAGTACGACAAACACCTTCTCATCCCGCTTTACATGTCAAAGTATGATTATCAAAGAAAGAAGGCAAAGGGCCATCTAGGAATGAGGCTTCATATCTTTGCTCCGTGATGGGGCTTCTCCTTTCCAACACAAGACATGCTGTTGTTAATTCTAATTTCCCCTTTAGAAGTCATGCTACAGTCTTGGTCACAAATTTGCATAATGTGTTATGGTACCTGCCCACACACACTAAAGGGAATATCATTATGAAAACTATTTTCAAAAAACTCAGTCGGAATCTTTTACGTCTGTGAGCTCCACAATCGAAATCTTTAAGCTCCCAGTTCACAGCAGACCAACCCAGAGGCCTGAGGTCAGCATGAAGTGCAACAAAAGGTCCAAGAGTCACACATGCCCCTGTGATGAGAAGACAATTATCCTGGCAGCTTCCCAAGCCAGCAGTTTCCTGAAAGGGGAAATCCTTTCCCCAGTTTGATTTTTGCTGTGTCAGGCAAGTTCAAAATGGACATGAGGAAAAGGTTCTTCACAGAGAGAGTGATCAGATACTCCCCAGGGAAGTGGTTACAGCTCCAAGCCTATTACAGCTCAGGGAATGTTTGGACAATGCACTTTGTCATATGGTTTAGTTTTAAGTAGTCCTGCAATGAGAAGGGAGTTGGACTCGATGATCCTCGGGGGTTCCTTCCAACTTGAGATATTCTAAGACTCTATAAAAATATGTGATTTCAGTCACACCTTGGTGAGAAATTACACCCCTTTTCCTGGCTTTAAAAACACATTACTTTTGACCCACAGGTATAAAATGAGCTGCTTATGTGTTGGCAGTTTGTTGGAGAACAGGAATGTGTAATGTCTACACAGAAAATTTTCAGTTTCCTTCTACCAGGTATTTGCTGTTGCTCACCAGCCACAAAAAGCAGGCAAGGCCAGTACCAACCTATCTCTGGCAATTCAAGAATGGAGAACGTAGACTTCAATGCTAGTTACTAAGAAAAAAAAAAAAAAAGACAAATCATTCCTAATGTGCATAGAAAGTATATAATGATTTCTTCAATCTAAAAACACACAAAAATTATGAACATGAGCAAGCTTTAAAAATCACCTGTTGTCTGTTAAATTCAAGAACATGAATCCCCAGAGCTATGTATAAGCCACTTGTACTTTATCTAGCTGAAGACCTTTTCTTCCTCTGCATTTCATTTATTATATTATTTTTCTTCTTGCAATTCTGAATTTTAGCTCAATTCCTCTCTGCTTGCCTAAAGTATATATTAAGGATTAAGTAGATCTAGCAAAATGTTGCACAAAATAATTGCTTTTCATTAGGACGTATCTGGTGAATTGGGTCATTATATTTCTTCAATTTTAAACATTAGCTAAAATATGCAACTAGTTGGTTAATTCTACTATTTCATACAGTTAATGAATTATTCATAGGTTCATGCAGCTGCTGAAGTACTGCAAAAGCTTAAATTTAGCACTCAGATTGCACACGTGGCAACTTGGCAATTATTATTTTTTGGAATATGGCTTTAATTTAAATTCATATGTGATTGATGTGATATGACATGCTGAGAGTACAACAGATAGTTTAATCAACAAATGGTCCTTATGAATAATGTTGATGTTAAAAGTTCTATTCAATTTCATGTCACTTTCCTCATCCTAAAAATGAGTTTCAGTTCTTGTTCAGCTCTTGACATTGAATGTGTTTTGTTTTATTAGAAACACTGAAGGAGGATGGACAGAAATGCAAATAGGAAATAGATTATGATAATATTTAATGTTTTTTATGAGTTTCATTTCCATTTCTACTTATTTATCTTCACTGTCTTGGACTCAGTCCAATGTTTTCTACCAGCATTATAGTAAAGCTTTACATCAGACCAATGATATATCAATATATAAAAAATATGAAAAAGAGTTTTCCTAACTGGCATGAATATTTTTTATTTATAAGAAGAGATTCTAACTTCAGTGGCTAAAGTTTCTTAATTCATAATGGTTGAAATATTATGAAGACGTAAAACAATTATTTTCATGATACTTGCTTTCCTTTCAAGATACTATGGCAGCAAGAAACAATTTTTTAATAAGCTAGATGCGCCAAATATCTTTCACACTAAATTTTATAAACTTTTGTTTTGTAAAAACTAAAATTCAAGTACTTGCTTTTTTGAAAAGGAGAAAATAAAGGCAGGATTATGTGTATTAGCTTGGTCTAAAAAAGGTGGATGTGTGATCTTCATTTATGAAGGTTGCTGGAGATACAAAATGTTGCTTCCAGCATAAATGTTATGCTGCCATTCATAACTCGATAAATAACTGTCAATCCTCAAAAATATGACTCCAAAAATGAAGATGAATCCAGGAAGAAAATTCACAGAAAGTGATTTACAAGCATTATTACCATTCTTTTTTCTCTGATCCTGTGTAAAGACATTGGGTAAGAGACAACGCGAGGCTTCCTTTGCCCTTGGATTACACCCTGAACACGCGCCCATTCCTCCTGAAACTGCTTTCCCCAGCCGGGAAGGGAGCTTCCCACAAGCGTGCATCCACACATCCTTACAAACACCACTGTGGGACGCAGCTCATAGTCCTCCTTGCTGAAGGTGCTGGATGCACTTCCAATCTCTTCATTTCTGTTATCCCCACTCTTACCCCACTCCCACTGTGCACTAAGGCATGTCACCTATATCTTTCTCTAAGAATGACAACCGGGATCCAAACATGTGCTTGTTATTTTGCGTTATGTGCCAAGTGTCCTATTAAAAGATATCATAAGATGTTCCCAGCATCACTGGAGAATAACACATCATCTTCTGAGTTATGATAGATGCAAGGAACTAATGGGGTTTAAGGACATTACAGTGAAGATAAGTTCATAGGTGAGGGTAGATAAAGGCTGACAGTCTTTTAGGTTTTATTTCTTTCAGTAAATGGCTAGGAAAATAGTTGTAGCTAGTCATCTCATTGTTCTGTTCCACTGTAAAATTTAACACTTCTAAGAAGATTCCACTCAAATCAGAGATGCTGACTGGAATGATCTTCCAAATAACTGCATTTTAAGAATATAGAACCTAATCTTTCACAAGCCTATCTTGTTACAGGTCGTCTAATATTTACTCTTCATGGATGCTTTTCTTATATCTCTTAGAAAAAAAAGTACTTATTCAAGACACTGAAAAAATAATTTTCTGTTTAAATTGACTTTTTGAGAATTCACATGTGAATAGAATGAATAAATGTTCTACATGGGGAGTACCTCTGAGACCCAGAAATTCCTCAAGTGTGTAAGCAGATGGCACAATCTACACTTCAACATAGGGGCTGAATTCTCTGCTGAAAAACATTAAGGTGTATTTGTTGTGTTCTCAGTATTTATTTCACAAAAAGGAAAAAAAACACCTTTTATACAGTATCATGAATTTATTAGTTCTGTAATAGAAATTGCAAGGAAAAAAAAAAGAATGGGAAAAACTATTTCAGAGGAAAATCTCAAAAATAATACTGTTATAACCATTATGCAGAATCTTCTTGGATTTTGTACTCTTTTCTGTGGGGTTATTCTTCCCCCTCCACTGCTTCTATAGGTTTAGAGTTCACAGCATCATAGCAGGAGTGGGGCACTGTAACGTCATCAGCAATCCGTGTCCTTCCCTCAGGTGCATCATGTTGATGTTGACAGCTTCTTGCTCCTCATTTCAGGTCAAATGTCTATTTCTAACAGAGTTTTTGGCTCCTTTTTTGCATTTGGTTTTTTTTGTTGTTTGTTTTGTTTGTTTGTTTTTTTCCCTTGGGTTTTACTTTGTTGGGTTTTTGTGGTGGTTTATTTGTCCCTAACATATCTGAATTTACTATGTGTCAAGCAAACATCTTTCCTATCTTGTTCTTTGTTCTCCTGCTACTCCCAAAACCTGGTTTTACCCAGGTGAGAAGGCTGTATTTCTCTATCAATAGGTAATTAACCACTCATGAGTTCTTTATAACCCTGGGGGTCCTCATATCGCCAGGTGCCACCTCTGTCATCCTCCCACCCCTGTACGCTCTCTACACTGAATGCTCTTCCCCCACATTTAAGGGCTCTGCTTCACTCCCAGACTTTTATTCCACTGCTCTGCGCCATTATGGTATGGTCATAAACAGTTCATTCTACACAAAACAATTACTTAGCAGTACTATCTATACAAAAATTATGGTTATACTGCTTGGTTACACAAAGCTCAGCAAAAGTGAAACAAATTAGGAAATAGCCATTAGAAAATAGGTCATTAGAATATTGCTTTTACAGCTAAACAATGTGAAACATAGCTCTGAGCTGGCCAAGAGAAGTCCTGACAAAGCCTAAAAAATCCTGAGGATTTGCAGTGCTACTGTGAAGCCTGAAATCTGTCATTAATAAAGTCAATAATGTGTTTATTGGGTTATAGGGCTTAATTTTTGGATTTTCTCATAAACATTCAGAATAGCAAGACTTGCCTAGAACATGTGATGGATTTTTACAGAATAATATAAATACATATTAATTTATTTGACAATGCAATGGAATAATACACAGCAAAAAATTACTGGAGGTTTACAATTTATGATATGCTACTGAAAGAAGAGAGATAACTGAATGGCTCATCTAAAATATAAACTGAATAATCATAAATGGATATTTTTGCCGCAGAAAATTATTTTGATTAAGGGCCAAGCTTTGCCCTTAGTTACATATGCACAGCTGCAACTGCTGCCAATTGTAGTTATGGTGGTGGGTATCCAAGTAAAGGATCTGTTCCTGAATAGGGATGGAAATTGTCTTATTATTTGCTTTCAAGAAATAATGGCACTCTGCAACCTCACCGTTTTCATATATATGTAAGAAAAGGAATTGCTTGATAAGGCTAAAAATCAATTGCAACAGATTCTATCACCTTTGTGGAGCAGTAGCTATCTGCCTATCTGATAAACAATCTTTCTGATTCAGTAGAATTATATCCTATATAAGAAGTATTCAACATGAATAAGAGAAAGAAAGAAAAAAAAAAAACCTTAGGAGCTATAAACATTTCCCCAAGTTCAAGATCTATTATTCTACTGAAGAAGCAGAATACTTTAAGATAACTCATTTCTGAAACCCTTTTTATGAATGACATTCTTTTTATAAATGCAGGTTCCATTATTTAGATCAGGTAGCGCTCCCATCAATTTAAAGCATTTCAAACTTGAAAGAAAATCACTTTGCCACCATCATTATGTAAAATTACCAGCACATACATGAGATTTATGTTGAAAACCTACTCATCAGAAACTTAGATGACCAAAAAGACAATAGCTCAAATAACTCAAAAGATCTTTCAATTAAATCCACATGAACTTGTGACTTGCATTTCTGGAGCCCAAATAATGCCAGATATATGTTCCTTTCTTTTAAGAACTGCTTTCGTTCTCCTTAATATTTTCCAAAACTCTGAATTTTACAAATTTCACCTGAAAAGTTCATCCATCCATGCAATCTCATAGAAATAGGCACAGTCTAATGTGCAGCCTATGTCACTATTTTCTCATAAGTCAACCCACAATGTCAGCAGTACAAGAATACCTATTTGCAATGCATTGTAGTAAAAACAATTTAATAAGAACCAATCAAATACCCAATTTTTAAACATAGAACATACTTAAAACTTCATGGATCAACATCTAAATAATTTGAATCTAATAATTTTAGAAAATATCATCACTGTTTTTCTGATTATACAAGCTTTAGGCAAAACAATAATTTATTTCAGTCACTTAGCATGAAGTTGCACTCAGATGTACTATATAATTCAAGGTTTATCAAGTACAATTTATGCTTTGTTACCTTTCTAAAATACACCTACTCTTATTAACAGCCTTGATTAATATTAATCATATTAATATAATTATATTAATTATATTAATATATATTAATCTTATTAATACACCTACTCTTATTAACATTGATTTTCACACTTTTCAAATTTGCGGGATACCTTGTTGGAATATAGAAACGTACACACACAGAGAAATATAGTTTATGCATGCACAAGGGAAAGGGAAACGAAGAGTTTAAAGAAGTGTCACAGTGAAAGGGGGATTAAAAGAACAGTCAAAACATGTTTGCCACGTTACTATGAAAATAATGTTTCCATGGGAATGCCTTGGCCTGCAGCCCTGGGCTTCAAGGACAATGCATAGCCATGGACAGGGCAGTCCCTTATATACCCAGCAATGCTTTGGTTTGTCTGTGCTTCCTCTGTGTTTTCAGACATGCTTTCACACAGGCACAACCTAAATATTTTGGAACTTGTCAATACACAATCCCAAATACAAAAGTTCCAGTTTCAGCGAGTCCCTGAGCAAAAGTTTTTATCAGCCAAAGCTAGTATAGTCTTCTAACAGAATCTAAATTTGGGCATTTGGTGGTTATATTTGTCTTTCTGTTTCAACCATCTAGTTTAAGTATGATATATCCTATTTTGGAGGAAAAAAATCTGTGGCCAGCTATATCCAGATACCCACAGGAAATATAAAAAAAACCAAAAAAAACCCAGACATTAGACTCCAGCTAAGTTTCTAGCTTTACTATCACCCATGTTTAAAGCAAATGAATGTGTATATAATCTCAGGATTTAGGAGCTGCATAGCTCTCTACTGGCACAGCATTTTGAAAGCAATTAATTTGTTCTGGGTTTTACCATGCTGTGCCAAAAAAAAATAGCATTACTCTTCCATGATCTACTTCATCAGGCTGATGGGAGTGTTTGCTGAACTATGTAAAGAACTTTAAAAATATATAATGATAGAGAAAACTTATTATTTTAACTGAAAACAGAAATGGGATTTTTAAAAAGGAATATTTACTACTCAGAATAAAGTCAGCAGGCTGCTTCTGAAATTCTCCTTAATCTTAATTTGTTCTCTTACTCTGCTGAGATAGCAAAGAATTAGGAAAAGCAAAACTCATGTTTCTTGTTGTTTAAGTTTTTTTGGTGTTTTTGTCTGCCTACCTTCCTGTAGGTTTTCAAGCAAAATTTCAAAACTAAAGTATGGCCTTTTATATACTTCTAATTCTTTAAAATATTGACCTTAATTAGTTCACAATAGAATAGATTCAGATGTTATAAAATAAGCTGTTATTGCTGTAATCCCAAACACACACACACAAAAAGATTCCCATACTATTTCTAAAGCTCAAAATCTAAAGCTCCAAAATTACTACATTATATTCCCTTGTTTAGAAAATTGAACAGATACATATCAAGTTGAGTGTCCTTTTTGAAAAATTCTTTATTTATCTGATCCTAAGATGATAAGGCTATGCAAAGGAGTAAACATACGCATTATTAAATATTGATGGCAGTTGATTACGGGGGTGGTTGGCTATTAAGGGTTAAGAACAGAAAATTTGTGTTAGGAAAACTTATGCTCTGGAGACAGCTGTGTCATTCTGTGAAACAGCAGAGAATAATCAGGCTAACATCCCACTTGGTAGTAAGCCACTTACAGATGTCAGCAAATATATTTATCTTGTTAGGGAAATTGCCTTGAAAAACTGTGATCCTGGGTTAGAGAGAACAATCTCTCTGGACTCAGCTGCTTTTAGAGTTCCAGGAATCATCTACATACCAGCACATCTAAGTGAAGAGTGAGTAAAGACATATTGGACACACTTCTTGTGTATTTAGCAGTATAGCTTTGTCAGAAAGATACTGAAGGATAAAGATAACAGCTACTGGTTTTGGAGATGGAAACTAAAATGTTCTAAGCAGAAGACAGAGAAATCTATGGTGCTATTCTGTCATTCTCATTTGTATCCAGAAAATAGTATATATGTCTATCCTTTAATGATTTGTATCAATAGGCATATAAGCAGGTACTATTTCTGTATTATTTAAAAGTTGTATGGACTAATCTCAATCAAAACGCATGACCTAAAACAAAGGCACTGAAAATTCAAGTCTGTGTGTAGTTTGCTAATATTCTTGGAGTTTTTTGTCCTTAAAATCATCACTTAGAATAAAAACATATTCATCTAAAACCAGATCTATAATAAGTTCTGTTCCATACGTTACAAAGTCAGAAAGATATGGCCATGAGGAAATAAATATTTATCCAAAACAGAAGGGTCTTGCTCTGCTAAATAACAAAGGAAACAGAGAAACAATGTTTCCAAACCAATGTATTGAATGGGTTGGAAAAAAGGTAGTTCTTTACAAAGGTTTGTACACAAAAAATAATGAATATGCAATTCTGTGAATTTTTTGTAAATTTCCCATATAAGACTGACAAAATTCCTTTTATAGTGAAGAACAAGCATCAGAAAATTACACTGAATTAACTTTTTTTTTTTTTCTGGATTTGAACAGCTAATCACTGCATTGATACCAATACTAATATGCAGTCAGGCTGAGTTTCTCCCTTGGAAAGATAAGACTGAGAGCTAAGATGTATATAAACCACCTTAACAATGCATAAACCTAGTCCAGGTCCTTATGGCATTTAGGCACAATGGTCTCGGAGGACCCACAGTGCAAAGAAAAGCTTATCAATGTTTAACAGACCTCAGTACAATATTTAATATAGGATTAGAGACAAACAGGAACACACATCACCAGATCCTTAGGGTTTCTGGCCACCAGTAGTTAAATTTGTTTGTAATTGGTGCATATGGAACAAAACAGAAACATAAATCTTGTTTATTCTTCTCCTGTTTCCTTCTCTTTTATTTAAACAAAAAGCAAATTTTATCTAGAAATTATTTCATCCTCCACTAATTTTTCACACTTTTCCAGAATATGGTTTTCAGGCAAGAGTGGACAATGGCGGAACAGCTGATTGCTTCTTGTTTTAGGGGAAAAAAAAAAAAAAAAAAAAGTAGCTTTAAGATTTGTCATTCTTCAGGCTCAATTTCAAAGTAGCATTTATTGAAGGCTCTCTTTAACAAGGGTATTTCAGTATAGCTGTATAGCAAAATGCAATATATTTTACCTTTGACCACTAAAAATTTATTTTCAAAGGATATAGGGCTCTTGAAAATACTAATAAAGCTGAATGAAGCTATTTTCTCTGA
This sequence comes from Dasyornis broadbenti, assembly GCA_013397935.1. Taxonomy (NCBI): domain Eukaryota; kingdom Metazoa; phylum Chordata; class Aves; order Passeriformes; family Dasyornithidae; genus Dasyornis; species Dasyornis broadbenti. Next base: position 1,857,826 of record VZRN01005540.1, read on the forward strand.
GATTAAAGTAAAAAAAAAAAAAAAAAAAGGTTGTAAAGTAGTTTTCAGTTTATTTGCAGCATTTTCTAAATGTTCTATGCTATGCTGTCCTTCTCTTAACTGTGCCAAAACTAGGTTTTATTTTTGCTATTTAAAATGCAAATTTATGTGTTTCTTTCATTAACTATAACCAGTCTATGTAGATTTTTCTAAATGCTTGGTATTTGACACTTACAAAAGGATATACTCCCAAAGTAAAAAGAGTTAAAGATGCAAAAGAGTTGAAATTACAGCAGAATTATTTCAAACTAAATTATATCTTGAGGGCAATATGATAATAAATTAAATTTCTGAACACATGAGAGGGGACTGAAGTTCCAGGAAATTTGCTGAATTCTCCTAATGTACATATTTTTTCTCTTCAGGCTTTATACACTTCCCACTTTTGGCAGGAGACAGAAGTGCTGCCATTGTTGTAAAAGACATTTCCACAGTGTCTTTAAGCTTGACCCTAAGGAGGGAATGTTATAGATCACTTGAATTAATCCACCTAACTTTTTAGCCTAGTTTTCAAAACTTTATCAACTTGTGATCTTTGGGTATAATTAGCTGAATCTCCAAGCTTTGGATCAATACTTTGAATTGACATGCCTTTGAGATTTGTTAAATCATTGTCTTAAAATACCATAAAAACCGTGGAGTTCTTGGTGAATAATTTATCCAAAGTAACTTCAGTAAGTCACTCCACAGCAAATCTTATTGATCTTGACCGCATTGCATGAGGCATGACTTGGCTGAACTGATCTAAAGGATCTCTCAGAAGCAGGAAGGTTTCCTTTTCCCATTCTTCCCTGTTTGAGAATCTGTTAACTTTAATTTTCATAGCAGTATTTTCAAATATTCTGGTTTGCATATTTTAGAACATAAATTCAGCATTAAAGGAAAAGCTAAATGTTTATTCTACAGCTGCAATAAATATGAATGTAGAAATGTAGGGACTATGTTATAAATGCTTGTCCTTTTATCTCTTCAGTTATTATAAAGGATTACCATTATCAAATTGAAATCTACAGAAGAAAATAGACATTACACATAAAAATATAAAAGACATTTACAATTAAAAGTGAATGTTATCATTATTATGTGGCCTTTTCCCCTAAGAACTTCAATAAATATTCTTCATATTATTTTAATACATGAGTAGAGTGAAGAAGTGCAAGAGAATGTATTCTAGTCATTTGAGACTGAGCTAAATGTAAGGAGTAAGCTAGAATACTTTTTAATGTCTTATAGAATTAATGTTGTCTCATAAACTTTTGCAGTTTTTCTTTCTCCAAACTTACAATTCAATTAGAAAAATAAATGCAGGCTCCTTTCCTAAGGTTGAAAAATCAGCTTTTAGGGCAAAGTTTATTTGTGACCTACGTATGAATGAGGAAAAATCATTGGTCACAATGGCTGTTAATGTGATTCAAGTCTGGCACAAAAATTTGGGAATGCAGGAATGCCTTTAGTTCTAACATTTTAAAAGGAAAAATCAAGAATGAGCACAGTGCCCGGAAGGGCATCCTCTCACATTCACGGCCAAGAGAATCAGTACTTATGAACTAGTTCTTGACCTGCTGGAAAGAAATGATGAGGGCTCAGACAAGCTGCATGAATTCCTCAGCATTGATATTGCTGGTGGCATGCACTATTCTTGACTTTCTTCATTACTGCACTTGCATGCTGTGATAGAGAGAGAAGGAATAATTAGGAACAAGTACTTTGATTTTCACACTTTTCAAGTTTGCGGGATACCTTGTTGGAATATAGAAACGTACACACACAGAGAAATATAGTTTATGCATGCACAAGCACACACATGCAAACAAACACACAAAAACATCCGTCCATAATATGAAATAATACAAAAAAAAAAAAAAATTCAATTACTGCTGTACTGAATATAGGTTACATCTTCAATGTTCCTGTGTTTCTTCCATATCTCTCTGTTTGCTTTGTTTATCTGCCTTCATGAACATATATTATGTACTTCCAGGAGAAAAACGGCATTTTGTTCCACTCCTTCTGAATGCTTAAGGATCTCCATTGATCCAGAAATCACAACCTGATAAATGTTGCTGTACACAGTGTCATGGAAGAAGCTCATTATTTTTCCTATATGAAACCAGTACACTGCACTATTTATGTACATCCTTTATAACAGATCTTTCAGCTGACATTGCTGAATGATATTCCTGAGGTTTAACCTAAAAAGTAATCCTATCAAACTACTTGGAAACACAATTATAATGCAAGCTGTGCAGGCTTCTGTCCTTGCACAGACTATGACAGAGACCAGTTTCTAGGCAGAAGGGAGGGAAAGTGAACTAGGGATTAGAGGAAAACTTGAATTTTGAAAATTTTGTCTTTTGAAAATTTTGCAGAAAAACACTTCATGACCACCCCTTTATTTACAGGAAAAAGTGAGGCATACAGGTACAAGGTCTATGAAAATAGACAGAGCTAAATTGTTACAGTGGGCTGTGCTGGCTTTAACCGATACTTCATTTAATTACAAACTTTTAATAACTGCAAGTACTCTGAGCAAAGATAGTAATGAAATTTACAAATTTGAACCTCTTCCTTTCTCCTCTTTTCTTTTGTTATTTTCTTCTTAGATTGGGAAGATAACAGCCTACAAGTATTTTTAAGAACTTAAATATACAAAAATTGATATTAGCAATGATACTACAGTGTCTGTACTTCTCTGTCTGCACATTTGCTATGCCCAGAGCCACTGGAGCAGCCCAGGGGAATACCTGTAGGGTTATTAAAGAAACAGAAACAGCCATCAAATGAAAGAAGGCTGATACTATGGCTGGAAGGTGAATGTGTGGCTTCATAAGGCTACAAAACCAGTGGGGAAAGATGGCTTGGGGTATTTCCTTCTGGCAGGGAGTGGGAAGGAGAGGGGGTCAGAGAAAGGGAAGAGCAAAGAACAGAAAGTGAAAACTGCTCTTTAAACTAAAAGATCAGATTGACTCAAAAATAAATGGATGCAAATAGCAATACATTGTGCACTTGGATAATACATGCCTGTGAAACAACAGTTTCTGTGGAAAAAAAAGGTTCATGTGGGCATCGAAGGGGCAGGGCTTAATTGAAGCTTGGTACTAAAATATTTCCTGATGCAGTATTAGCAGTATTTACAGATATACAAAACTCTTCCTTTTATTTCTGCCATCTCTTTTCTTTTTTATCACCTTATTGTCTAACACATCCTCACCTCTGATGCAGAACTCTTTGCTAATGTTCGATTTCCAAGGGCGCAACATGAACAAGAATAATAAATGTCATTCAAGAAGACAGCAGCTGAAGTTTTGTCTAGTGAAAGAGCTCTAGCATAATGAAGTTTCATTACTGAAACATCATTGAACTTCTTGAAGAAAGGAGCAAAGTAAATACAAAAATCTTCTGAACTAAAAAATAGAGTGGCCACTGAGGTCTGAAAAGGAAGACAACATAAACTATAATAACTTATCTCTTTATCATTTGACAACGATGTGCCTTTTAGATGGTCATCTACTGGGAACTTCAGTACTGAAAACTAGGTTTATTGAAAAAAAATCCAACACAAAAAGCATGAGCAATATCATTCAAAATTTTCATAGTTTAAGATCAATGACATGATAGGCTTTGGTTTTTAAACAGTACTTTTTTCATTAGTAGGGAAGAAGACTTTTCTCAAAAATAGATGAAATGAAAAAGACAACTCAAAAAACTAATGGAAACATTTTGATCTGATAGTCAAGATGGCAGGAAGGCTGTTTCTAATATAATGGTCTGAATATAACTTTTTTCATAAGCAATGAATGTCAGTTCTACAACATCACACAAATTCTCCCTTGGGTAATTATACTACTGCCAATACTGTTCAGTATTATCGTTAATGATCCAGCTGATGGGATACAGCACACCCTCAGTGAGTTTAAAGATGATACAAAACTTGAAAGAGTGGCTGATGCACCAGATCGGTGTCCTATTATTCAGGAGGACCTCTAAAGGCTGGAGAAATGGGCCAAAACCTTTGGAGATCAACAACAGCAAAGGCCACGTCCTGACCATGGGGAGGAATAACCCTAGGTACCAGTATGTGCCCCATCTGGAAGGCAGTTTGGCAGGGAATGCCCTGGGTGTCCTGGTGGACACAAAGCTGGACATGAGTCAGCAGTTTGCCTTTGCAGCCAAGAAGGCTAAAGGTAACCTGGACTGCTTTATGCAAGAGTGTTGACAGCAGGTCAAGCAAAGTGATCCTTTTTCTCTACTTTGCACTGTCAAGACAAATCTGAAGTGCTGGGTCCAGTGCTGGGTCCAGTGCTGAGCTCCCCAGTATGAGAGAGATGTGAACATACTGAAGTGGGTCCAACGAAGGGGCTCAAGGACTGGGGCATCTGGCATACAAGAAGTGGCTGAAAGAACTTGCCAGTCTGGAAAAGAGAATGCTCAGAGGGATCATACTCCCTGATGGGGGAGTAAAGAGGACAGAGATGGACTTTTCTCAGCCAGTGGGCGCAAAATGTAATCTAAACATAAGAAAAATCTTCTTTGCAAAGATGAAGGTCACAGACAGAAAGGTTGTAGAGAGAAGCTGTGTCTATACTTAGAGACATAGAAAACTGAACTGGACACATTCCCGGCTACCCTGCTCTTGCTGATCCTGCTCTGAGCAGAGGCTTGGACCAGGTGATCTCCAAAGGTGCCTTCCTGCCCCAGCCAGTCTGTGAGTCGGTCATTCTGTGGTTTAATAAACAAGTTATAAGGCTCAAACTTCTTTTCCAGAGAGCTAATTGTATCTCTAGATTGCAATCTTTCCTTCCATGCTTGCCTCTCATTAAACTTGACAGCATGACAGATGTTTTTATATTGCTGATAACAAATTTCTACCTACCCAATGCACACAGCATTGTGCAAGTCCAGATAACCAATTCCGGTAAACAGTGGCACCTCCACAGCCACTGCACTCTTTATGTTTTCAGTCATAAAAATGAATTCTGATGACTTACTATCTAGAGGGACACAAAGTAAAACTTTTCAGCCATCTTTTTTTTATGCCTGGCAGTGCACATAGTAGGGGGAGTGCTCCAACAGGCTGTTAGGGAGATTTATATGGGTATAACTCTGATCTTTCTCAACAGATTTAGTTGCCAGTGTAATATGACTGCCCAATGTGTTACCGTCCCTCTAATGAGTCATAAGAAAAACAAAGGTTTTGGAAGAAGATCCACTATTCTAAATTTTTTTGAATACCTAGAAAATTTAAAAAATGTTCCCACAGACTGAGAGTTAGGGATTTTGTATATATATGTGTGTGTGTGTGTGTGTGTGTGTGTGTGTGCGTGTGTGTGTGTGTAAAATGTACCAAAGTTATGGCAAACTCCTGCAAGTGAAACTGTGAATTTTAGTACCACAGCAGACTGAAGACTTTGGAGAGATATTTAATGTAATGCTATATTCTGGTTTGGTTTTATTTTTTTTTTTTTCCATCTGAATAGTTTATAATCAAGAAGCACTTTATTCAAGATTTAAGACCAGGATGTTTTGTGTCTATGTGACTGATATTGGAAACTAGTCTTGAGACAAGGGTTGTTACTTCCAGAGTAACAGAACTCAGTTTGATCTGACTAGAGACTTTGTGCTGGCTTAGACAAGGGTAAGTTTCTCATGTGGACATGGTCCAAGTCTCAGATCAGTGTAAATTATCTTATGCATGCACCTGTTAAAATAAAATAACCTTGCCCAACATGTGGAAACAGCTGTTGCAAGTGAGCAAGTGGGGTTTGGATGCCTGTCTTCTGCAACAAGCTCTAAAAATTGAGAAAGGAAAAGGACAACCTAGCCACTGTATGTGAGGCATACATAGAGACAAGTTGTGAGAAATCCAGGTTAGTCAGGACAAGATGATTCCAACTAGTAGGAAGCTGTTCATAGGTTTACCTGATTGAAGAACTGCTCACAGCTTGTCAGAACTTCAGAGCTCTGTAACAGAATTGAAATGAATATGTAGCAGCTTTCATTACACAGAAGCAAAAATTAATTGACATCGATCACCTGCTGAGAGAACATCAGCACTAATGCAATGAACTTCAATTTGCAGAAGACAAAAAGAGTTTTGTCACGGTGATGAACAAATACAACTGTACACTAGGCTTCTGAAAGTGTCATGAAGAGCTGGAGTCCTTGGAAAGAGCACCAAAGGGAGATCATGTTTTGTGATAGTTTTACAGAGCTAGCCACTCTGGCAGCTAGGCTGCGCCTCCTCATATGCCTAAATATACCATTGTGAATATCCACATATGAATATTCTATATATGTTATGCATATACATGTAAGTGGGTATACATATTTGATCATATGCATACACTTATATACACGTGCATATACAAACACATATTTGTATATTCACACACAATCTTATATAATTGCAGTATATATTCATCCAAGATGGCAAACGGGAAAGCACAACGATAGGTCATGAAGAATCATAAGAGGAGAGTTCACAGTTCCTAGAAAATCCTTGAAAAAAACCTAAAATATGTACACAAATGTAAGACTCCTCAAAACGGATGAGTGCAATTATGTGAAGCTTTTCCGAGTCTCCAACTGCATTAAGAGTTCCAGTAACAAATATAAAAAGAGTAAAATAGCATCAATGTTGGAAAATTTAGTATGCTCTGATAAAAGAAGGAAGAATCAAGAGGAGAAGTGCATTCTCCATAGCTTTCCAGAACTATCATGCAAATAGAAAACTAACAAATCTACAAATCAATCTGTGGAAGATATTGAGAGACATGAATCCAGGGCATAAAAGATCACTAAAGCTGTTTGAAAGTCAGTAATTTCTTAAACTAATGGCAATCAGAGAGAAAAAAGTATTTCATTATTTATCTGCATAGGCCTATGAGCTGAATTTTGTAGAAATTTAGATGATGCTGATAAATAAATATATGTCACGGGAACACTGACTTTAAACCAAACAAGGATTTGACCTACTAATGCTGAAAACATCTCACTGGGGATGAACCTGAAGACTTATACTTGCTAGAAGGTCATAAATTTTAGAAAATAATGAATTACAGTCTGTGTCTTTAACAGCATATTGTCATGAAAAAGCATTCCTGCCCTTCTGACTGTAGACTCTAATGCAAAAGCTGTCTAGAGCCACCACCATTCTGCTAAGCACTTCTGAAAATGATTAGGATTGAAGAAGAACGACAAAACTTCATTTTTATTTCCTTACCCACCAGTAATTTTTTTTTCTTCATCTGACATGTTTCTTACTCAAGGTGTGCTGCTTATTCTGGATTACGCAGTGAAAAACATCACATCAGAGACCCTTTTTTTTAAGAATATTTCATAAACACACACATGTTCTGTCCTTAAACACATGCAGGTGAAAGCAAAATTTGGTTATATTTCTTCGCCTGCAGAGGAGTTTATATAGTATTTGATATTCTGTGCATACTATGCTGTTTAAAAAGACTTGAGTAAGTCTGATAGTTAGGATACCTTTTGGTGCAAGACATTGAGCATTAATTCAAGTTGAATATGCTTTTTTTTGTGTGCTCTGTATAAGAAAACTAAGTCCTGTGATTTATGTCTTCAGTGGAATCACAGGAAACTTTGAAAACTAGCAGAGATAAAGCCAGGGTGTTATATAAGAATGCACAATTAAGATAATAATTAACATAGTGATTGTACAGGGTTTTGTAACAGAAAGAAAATCACAGAATTATATGAGCACTGATGTGTTAAGTGACTCCATGATCAAGAAAGACACACCTTATTTATGGGAGGCTAGTACTGCCTTTCACAGGGATACCTAACTCTATAATGTCAATGATATCTGGAAATGACACTGATTCAAATTACCATATTATCTAATATTTAAGATAATTTAAAAAAAAATTAAATTGATGAGGTGATAATTAGAGGAAAATCTATGTAGAAACAAGCTGATCGTTGCTGTGAATCCACACTGCATTAAAAAAGGGGTTAATAGTCTCAGAAGTTCAATGCAGAATTGGACTGCTCCAGCCTGCCTTAAATGTCTTCTAAACTATTTTCTACTTTCACTATGATAAAAACTTCAAATTTAATCTACAAGAGGCATGAAGATACTATGAAGAGTTCAGGAAAAGTACATTTTGAAATATATATATGAAACAATAAACATCTGAATAGCTGAAAGAAATAGGCACAAAATATCTTCTTCAGGTACCTGTTATCTGAATTTTTTTCAACTCAAAAAGAAAGAAGGTATTCAGGTTTGGAAGCTATGTAAGTGTTATGTATTTATTTCTAGAGTAAGAGAAACTGAACTGGTTGACTGAATCAACTAAAAAAAAATAATAATCCTTAAAAACATAACCCTATGTGTCTCATACTGTTTTGAATGTAGATGTTATCATTTAAGGCTGGGACTGTACATTGTGTGATATTCCCTCTTATTCATTGGTCATACTGAAAACTTTAAGAAATTTCATGGTATCCATGTGAGCCACCTTTTCCTCCTGCAAAACTTTCAGTGTGTCTGTTTGAAGTGTTTTCTACATTGTGTAGAAAAAAAAAAAAAGAATTTAAAAAATCTTCCCTCAACTCCTGTAATTGACATATATTCCACAGAAACTAGTACAATTTCTCTGTATGGCTCAAATTCCAAACTAGAGTCTTTTTGACAAATGTGTGCCAGCCAATCCACAAGTTATCCTCTAGTCAGACAACATCTAAAGTATTTCCTGGAGGGGTGTCTTGATATATGGCTTCTAGACAGTTACATGAAATGACCTAATGGTTTTAACTCTGTAAGAGAATGAAAACTATAAAACAATTTTTAAAGTCAACAGATGACTCAAGAACACTTCAAACACTCTGAATCTTATTCAAAGTACAGCCCCAAAAACATACAAGCTATCAATATATATTTGATTTTTCTGGTGAATCAATGTCTCTTTTACGAAGTAGTTTAACTAAGGGACAGTTGAGGATTTTATCTGAGAAAATTGCTGGATTAGGACGATCACTGGTCTCAGATCTTCAATCAAATGATTACTTAGTGTGATTAGTGGTTTTAGTTTATCACACCACCACTGTGAGTTAGAAAGATATCATTGCTCCTATTTTCAGTTGGCAAGAAGGTGCTAAATGATTTATTGAACACAGAACAGAGATTTACTCAAGATGGAGCAGGAAATTGAACTGTCTCCGTTTTAATTTGGTATATGTATTTTATTCGCTTTACAATTTTATTAGGTGTATATATGTGTACTTCGGAAAGTATTTTGTAGGCAAAGAACAGTTATTATTTTCACCTATTAGGCCAGCACTTTTAAATTAAAGAAACAGTAACAGAAATCTGCAATTCCAGTCTGCAGTTTTATTCTCCATTTCACAGAGACAAGGAAAACATTTCTAAAAATAATTTAAACTGTTTATCTCATAACAAAGCTTTGTGAAAAATTAAATTATGGCCTTGACTTCCAATTAAAAAAAAAAAAAAGAAATCAATACTTGCACAGTTTGAATCAAGGGTATAGAACCCAGTATTTCATATACTGAATTTCATATCAGCATATACATTTATAAAGGCATAAGGTATAAAATAACCTACAAGTACAGTCAATTGGCTTCTGTGATAGGCATTACTATGTGTTTTCAGGTGGAATTATGTACTATTGACAGGATATTCTGTACTTATAGTGGATCATCTGCTCTCTTACAGGATCTGCTGTGCTGGGGCAGACCTGTGAGTAGCTCAGCACTCTATCTTTAACATGGGCCAGGGCCACATCAGAGGAAGATGCAATGTACCCATGTGGAAAATGATGGAGGAATCTGCCTCCTTAAAACGTAGCTTTGTGCCCTTGGCAGCTAAAGATTACCTTGTGCCCTGAAGAGCAACGGAAATTACCCGAAGCATGAAGGATTGAAGCTTCTTGTTTCAATCCGTAAAGTCAGATAAATATAAAAAGAAATACACTCTCCAAAGGGGTTGTTACAAATATGTTTGCTACAGCACTCTCCAAAACATATTATCTTCAACCACACCAAAGAGAAAATGCTAGATTAGATGGACTGCCAGATTGCTCATATCTGCTTTCTATTTCCTTTACAATAAGGAGAATTTTTCACTATCCTTCAGCTATTTTACTATATAATTTTATACCTATAAGGGTAGCCAATGGTGAGGATTAATATTTCATAGACAATTGTTTTCTAGGAATAGTTATAAGATATAACATGTTCTGTGCTAAAAATTTGTCAATGTCAGAGTTAAAACACTGAATATTTTCATGTCCCAACACCAAATGAATAAGAATATTTTTTTCTATTAAATGAGCAGAGTGTTGGAAAAAGTGTCAAAAGGCTAAGAAGAATAATATATGAAACAATACTGAAAGCATCAAAATTTTGCACACTGAAGAAAGCAATCCTGGGTTTTTTTCATGGAAATAGTGAAAAGGAGTTACCACTGGTAGTGAGTAAATACCAGTAGTTAACCTTACTACTTAGCCAAAGATTTGCAATTATAATGAAGAGTTCTATGAAAGTATTATCTAAAGGGTAAAGAATAAAAAGGGTGAAGAGTGGAAAATAAAACCAAAACATATAAAAATGATAAGGGAAGGAGGAGAGCATAAAATACTTATGGTCCTCATATCCCAAAAGGATAAGATTTGAAAAGAAGCAGCAAGGGCAGCAAGAATTCTCAAAGATATACAAACACTTCTGAACGAGATCTGACCTTTAAACCCCAGGCATGCAACACAAATCTGTGAAATCATGGATGCCAAGAAGAAGGTGAATAAGCAAGGAGTGTTTAGTTTTCGTCATAAAACAAAAGTGGAATCAAACACTGAAATCATCAGACTAGAATTTCAAAACAGGAAATATGCCATCCATTTGCTCATAGTTGAACTCTGTGCATGCAGGTAAATGAGTGTCTCAGCTTGCATAGGCTCAAAACATTTCTCCTAATTCATGGGAGAAAAGAACCTTAAAGAATAAGTCAAGACAGTAATAGCTGACTAATGGAGTGTATGAGTACACCTGAAAAATACAGTAATATGGTTGTCCCTTGCTTCTTCCCTGTCTGCCACATACTGGGATCAAAACTGAGATACCGAAATAGATTTCTGACTTGGCATGGCTAATTTCATACAGCCCAATAATAAATTTAACCTCCTACAATGACATGTCCCAGTCTCTCCAGGGTTGCTCCCTGTATCTTGCCCTCTACTATTGGACCATCACTCTTTCTTTATTTGCTTCTTACTTTCTTAAGTGACTATATTTAATTCAATCTTTAGGGATGTCTCATTTTCAAATGTTTCTATATATTTAATAATGCATATGTTGTGTGTATATGTATATATGTATATATTATACATATATATATGATAAATATACACACACACAACTTTATGTACACTACAGTGTGATACAACTTTATACTAACATAGTTATTGTTATAACTTTTCTGCTTTGCTCAAGGGACATTAGGAGCTACTATGTAATATCATCATAGTGAGTGGTGTGGTTCTAGAATTCATTTCTGAACTTTAATGAAGAATTTGTACCCTTATCATACTGTCCACTGAATTCCAAGTTCAGGAAACTAACTGAGAAAAACAAAAACTTTAGTCAGAAGAAAGTTTTGGATTCAGCTGCAAAATTTGACACTGATTTGAGGCAAAGCATTTTCCCTTCTGGCAAAATATTACTGCTCCAAAATAACAACCATGAATGTCTTCCAGCTTCCTGCAACAGATTTTGTCCTAAATTCTGACAAGACATGCGACAGAGCTGGTTTATGACTTTCCTTTTTTATTATATAGTCATGTCTGTGATTGATATTCTAGGCCAATATTTAAAAATATACACTTGTATTTTTATGTCTCCAAGTGTTTTAATATAATCAGTAAGTAAAATGAAAGAAAATATACTTATTCCATTGACTGGACTTCATGACAAACCAAAAAGTTTATTATGATCTTTCCCCTTTCAGGTAGGAGGCACCAGCTTTTTCCATTGTCCTTTTGGAATAGGAGCCCATTTTTAAAAAGGAAAAAACACATAGTTTTAAACAGATTATATAAACGTCTCATTTTCCTTGTTGTTTCTCTGGTTTATGTTTTTAAATGACTGTGAAACTTATAAAAGTTGCCAGACGCATTGCTCTGGAGATAGTGTTTGAAGGTACGGCTTCAATGTGCTCTTATCCTATTTATGGTAATCCAAGACATACTGTTCCTTACTGTCTTCACACTTTGAAGAAGCAGCAATACCTATTTAAAAAACCATCAATGCAAACTTTTCATTATAGGCAGTGAAATTATGATCTTTAGAGAACCCCTAGAAAACCATACATATGCAGGGTAATGCTGCTTCTTTCATTTACATAAAAATAGAAATATATGTGTCTTAGTCACTGTTAAATGATAATGATCCCTGGCAATCTGAATTCACTTAAAAGTTTTATGGAAACAAACCACTTGGCATTCTCAAGACACCATTCTCAAACATACTGAAGCACAACTTAGATTAGGTGAGCAAAACACACACTTATCTGTAAGTGGCAAATTTTACATGAAAGGACGCTTTCAGCTAAGATTTAAATCTGATCCAAACACAAATGTGGAAAACTATGATGAATAAAATTAATAAAAAAGTGGGACCATTACTTGAATTCAATTTTTCTTCCCACTGGAATGTAACAAGACATGAGTAACATAAGCATGTTTTTCAAAATTTGTACTTTAAACTTAAATGTACAATTTCTACATTAAACAAAACAAAATTCCACTCAATAATGTAATACGTTTACTACATGCATAGGCAGCTAGCCTGAGCCCAGCTCTATCCTACCACCCTTATCAGGGACACCCAACTCTAGGAACAAACCCAGGCAGATCACAAAAACCCAGTTAGGCAGGGTCTACATTTCAGTGAAAGAATATCTCCCCTACTCTCTTCTTTCCACCTCTTCCACTTAACATCCTCAGAGCATTCCAGTGCACCAGTGGTGGCTGTGTCCCTCCAAATGTCCCTGCCAGCCCCAGACAGCCACTCTGTGGCCCCAGACTCTGCCACCTGTGTGTGGGTGAGCACTCCCAGAAGAAGGGCTTGTGTGGCATTTCCCACACATTCTGCTTGCCACTCATTGCCTTGATTTTGCCTTTGAAACTAGCCCTTCCTTGCAACCATTTTTTGTGGCACAACAGAAATGTTTTGGTTTGTTCTGGGTTTCTTCCAATCTTAAGGCAACTGGAAACATAAAACTGGTTAAAATGATAAAAAAGTTACTTCCCCTGTTCTCATGGAGAATATGCGAGCACACATGAAGAGTGCACCGCAGGAGTGCTTCTCCCTCTAGATATATACATGAAGCATTGCCAAAAGTAAAGAACAAACAAAAGCACAAAACAAATAGCAAGGAAAGACGACAACCAGAATCATAGTAAAGAAGTTTGTTTTTTCAACATGGTTATATTTATAGAATGGCTTCTTTATTGCTATTTTGTTTTGTTTACTTTCAAAAATAAAATTGAGAAGTCCATCTACTTAATTATCTGGATTGTCTCTTCCTGGTTTTGATTCAGCTAAGGATCATTTTCCAAGGAAATTCGTATTTCATTTTATCCTCAGTAAAGAATGAATGCTGTATTTTCCTCAGCCCAGACAACCCAACATGACATCGAAGTGCCCGCTGCAGCAAAAGAAATGACCATTGTTTCTTTGCCAGGTGTCCTGGAGCTTTCCAGTTCTATTTACCAGCTCCAACTTAGCACTGAGCTGCTCAAGCTGCACGTCATAAATGGATCTGTAGAAGCTCCTTTCAAATCAATAGAGTTCTTTTTCTTTAAGAGATATCAGTCATAGGCTGGTGGACATGGTCTCACAAAGGACATCCTAGACTAGATGTTAAGGTCAGCCACCAGGGCTTTTGAGCTGGTTTATGCTGGATAGGTGATAGTGCTTAAAGCAATGCAGTAGAGACAAAAAAGCGCCAATGCTTTTTTTCCAGCTCTAAAGATTTATTTTTAAATGGTTGTTTGTTGCTTTGCCAATTCAGAGGCTTTACATTTCAATGAAATACCAAACAAAAGGTAAGCATTTCAGCAGTGCTAGATTTGATGACACCAGAACTCAGCTTCCCTAACATAATTTCTCAAGCTTTTCTCCAGCTGGGAACCTGACTTATCCCTTAGAAGTAAATAGCTTACATTTGATACTGTTCATAAAGTAGTTGTTTTATTCTCCCATAACTTACACCAATAGCGTTTCCAATACCACAGCATTGATGTCTCACAAGGGATCTCCCAGAAACCAACTGATAATACCCTAGCATAGCAAATAATTAATTTCAAAAAGTCTTGTATAGAAATCCAATGTAAGGGAATTAATGATGGTAAAGTGAGAAGGTAAAGGGTTGAGAAATTGTAATTCCTTTCTCCTCTGCTACCCTTACAGGATGTAACATGTGTACCTTAGTATTATCTGTTGTATTCTATAGCCCTCATGATTTAAATAAATATTTACATTTACATAAATAATGTAATCATATAACATCATAAATGTCATTGAACAACAAATTTTAGCTTACATTTCACTTTACTCATCTTTAACTTTGCTGGGCAGTTGAGGACATCAGCATACCCAGGACTTTCACCCTAGAAGCCTTGATCAGAACAAAATCAGCTGCCACGATGACTATTGACTGTTGCTTGACAGACTGAATTTTTTGTTCAATCACTTGCACAGCACAGAGTGGCAAAAGATTTTATGATTGCAAGCCCTATTTCCAGCACTGACACAAAACCAAAATGTGTTTTTCATCATCACAATGCTAACAGTAGGAGAAGAAGCACTATTAAGCAGAGAAATGTACTGATTAAATGTGAAGGTTAGGTTACAGCCATCTCAGTTCTGTCAGTGCAGCAGTTTCCAGCACAAGAATTTTTGATATTTAATACTTGTAAGTATTTGCTGTTAAGTGTCTAATGAAAGTCACTGATTAGCGTGTCATGAAGGAAAAGATTAGACACATTTCTTTGATTTCTCACTTCTAACATAATTTCAGTACTTAGATTACAATGTTTCATTCTCAAATTTAACTTATGGCTCAGAATGAAAGTTGTGGTGAATGCATTTTTATCTGCTGTCTGTTTGAAAGTAATTGGTAGCCTGCCGTGCTGCAATTCAGCCCTTTAAACCTCAACAGTCACTAAACTACTCTTTTATTGTTGTTATTATTAGTGGAAGGTGAAAGAATATGCGCACAGAGGTTGGTACCTTAGCATGAACACTGAAGAAACTGCAGGTGATGATGTATTTTAGAAATATATAGGAAGCTTATTCAAAAACTCTCAAAAATGTCACAAAGGACAGATAATCACTTAAGTATGCACTTGTGGTAAATGACTTCTGGGAAATGAGTATGAGAAACTCATGTCAAAGATTTATAATCCTTATTTTCGTATGTCAATCTGCAAGGTTTTCCATTTGAAACAACGACACTTAAAGAGGAGGATAGGATTTCCATGTTGGAAAGTGGTCACTATTTTTTGCATTCTGGTCTGTGGGGTATTGCTTAATTTGAAAATCCACCCTCAATAAACAGAAATCTGCAAATAAAAAAAAACCTCCAAAATTCCTATTTCCTTATTGTGAAAAACAAACAAACAAACAAAACAAAAAAAAAAAACCCCAACAAAACAACAAAACAAAAGAAAAAATATCCCCAAAAAACCCCAAAAGAAAACAAAGCCAAAAAACCCCTATAGTTTGTCCTTCAGTTGATGCACCTTCCTCTCTGTCTGCCTGCTGGAGACAGGCACTGCTGCTGCTGCTGCTGGGATACAGGAAACAAAGTGGGCTCCACTCTCCTTTCCAGTCACAGGACAGATCATATACAGAATAGCGACAGTTAATTACAAACTAAGGATACTAAGATGATAACTAACTGGAAAAGTGGATTACCTGCACTTCTGGAAGCCCCTTCAGAATTATGAATAGTGTTAAAAAGGTCCTGTGGAAGCAGAAGCAAATTCTAGGCTGCTAACAGGCTGGTTTATAGTAAGAAATGTTGCATTCATTTCTACATATTAATAAATCATTAGAATTCTATAACCTATCTTAAAGATAAATAACCTTTTTTACAAATATTTAGAAAAATTAGTTAAATTATCCCCAAAACAGCAGTCATATCTGAAAATACCTTTTTCCCAATACTGATGTTTTCATCTTAACTGAGCTAAGCAAGCATAGTTGCTTCTATTCATGTTGATTAACTTCAACTATATTAAAGCAAACTCAAATAATCCAACCTTCAGAGGAGAGATTGGTGAAATCCTAACGATGCTAAAATATAGTAACATTTATGTATTTATTTATTTATTTATTTTTATACAGAAATTTTCTCTAGTAACTTAAAAATATTGTAGATAAGAAAAACTATTATCCCTGCAGATACCAACTTTTTTCAGCATCTCTTATTTTAAAGGACATATTAATAGACCCCATTGCATTTCAGAGTTACTTATTAAAAATTCTGTAATTCTTTCTTGGGTTTAAAGACTTTGTTTTGGGAAATGTTATTTCTTTTCATGAACAACTGCTTCACTCTTCTTTAGTGACTCATGATAATAAAGCAGTTATAGATAAATCTGATAGACTTAACATCGTGATATTTTGATCTTAAATAGCCAGGCATTTATTTTCCACAAATTTACTACTGTAAAAGGAAGTCATACCTTTTCTCCTATTAAGTTTTCCTGTGTCTTTTTGCTAGAAAGTCTTTGTATGTTCTGAAATTTGAAAAAGACTTTTTTACTTCATTAGCTCTTCACATTTTTATCACTCTAGCAGAGACAGGAAATGAATTGACCTCAAACAATCCTAAATCTTCTTTCCAGAACTTTTGAGATATACATTGCTGTTACCCTTAGTATGTGGCTCAGGTATGTTCAGGACTGTATTCAGTGTCAATACAAAGGCTCTATTTAGAAGACAATATCTCATTTTCTAACATTAATTGTGAGGATCTTTAAGTCCATGCACGAATGGAACACAATAGATATTCTGCTCACTGCCAAAATATATAAATATAATTTGTAGGAGAGAAGCACAACAACTAGAAATACAACTGAAATTCTATACATTGCGTAGTAAGTCTGCTATGATGCTGGAGACACCAGTTAAGTTCTGCATGAAACACAAACCAAAGAAAATATCCATGGCAAGCACCCATTAATGCAGTACCCGTTTTGCACAAGAGCTTTAGGGGCTGAGGACAGTGCCAGAGATTTCTTCCCTCACCTTCACCACTTTATTGCCAATATGGTAAAACTGTACAGGCAAAACTGTCACAGTTCCGTGAGGGACTTCAGCTTGCAGCTGGGGCAAGAAAGCAAGGAAGCAAGAGAGAATATAAGACTCCCTTTCTGCTGTCTTGATTCTCAGGTTTTGGACTAACTACACAATAATTTTTCCTTCTTTGTGCATTTTTCTCTTTAGGGCTTCCTGACTCTCAAGACACAACGTCTTTGCCCAATACAATCCTGCAAGTCATTTAATGTATACAAACAGTCATATTTGTACTTAAGAGTTCTGGCATTGTTTAATAGTATAATAATCTAAAAATGCATTATATTTTAATTCAGAATCCCATCTTTAAAAGTTTTACATCAATATCCCAGCAGAACTTCCAGTCTTTTAACAAACACACTTGTCAACAAGTTAAAATCCTATAATTTTTGAAGGGTTACTGCTATCACACTGTCATTCATGTGAGAGCTCAGCACTTTTAGATGTGATGAGAAAAAAAAGACTGACCAGCAAAATAAACACTTCTTTCATGCACCATAGTTCCTACTTTTCAACACTTATTTACATATTCTTTCCCTCTCTCCCTGTATTCTCTATGCCTCTTGAATTGTACACTTACTGACTTTTGTACGGCTCTCTCACTTTTTGTAATGAAATGTGTAATCATTAACCATTTGCATGCTGAAGTCAGCACATTATAGCTCAAAGTGTGGAAAATGCTGAGATGACAATGTGTCAAAGACTAAATCAGGGATTATCTTTGTGGTGCTTCCATGTCTTTGAACAAAACTCTCCTGTGCTTGGCCAAGTAATTGTTTAGTTGCATATTTCCATGTCTGTCTGATGGTTTCTTTTAGATTAATGCACTACAAAAATTTGTGAGATTTTGAGGATTTTAATTATTGCATCTTTCTCTAGGTGATAGGGAAATCATAATTATACCTTAATATAAGTTATGCATGATTCCTTTCTACTTCGCACGTCAGGAATTGCAGTGCTTAACAACTCCACCACAGAATTTCATGTACACTGTATTTCACACCAATACACATCGTCAGGATCAAGCTTAATAATATAGGCAATGTCTCCTCCTGAGCACAGGAAGGAATAGATCTGCAAATGAGGGATTATTCTCCAGTCACTCTACACTCAGGAAATTCTCCTTCAAAACTTTAGTCTTGCCTTCATACAAGCCGCACTTTCCTCTTATGTCACCCCCTGATATACCATATATGATTTCTAAACTTATGTCCTTCTGCATAGTTTTCTTTGCAGAGGGACTAAAACCACTTCCTTAATAGAAACACAATCCAACAACTTTCCTAATCGAGATAGGAACAATTTTTTTTTCATTATTTATGTACTATATAGATTTTTCAAATACATACAGATCTAGATGACATTCCTTTATCAAAATTGTTGTCATGTGGGTTTCAGCACTTTTTACTTGAATTATAATGGCCCTGCCAGTGAGTCCTATGCTTTAGTAGACAAAATGTCATCCACCTACACTGGAGAATAAATCATACCAGCCTACCCTTCTGACGAGTAGATAGAAAGTCAGTAGATTTAACAATACATTGACTAAAGTGTCCTTCTGATGGAAAAGGTGTAATATAAAATATCATAAAAAGACACCAATTTTTAAAATACCAGATATCTCAGGGAATGTTCAGTCTCTATCACAGTTTTGCATTTGTTTGGGTTTGTTTTTTTTTTGATGGTTTTATGAATATAAATAATATTTGAAAAAGTAGTTGTTTTGTTGTTTTTTTTTTTTTTTGTAGGGAGTGGATTCTGAAAAAGTCCAGTGCTGAAAGTGATCAATAAATGACATTTATTCCTGCTAAAACTCATTTTCCTATCATTCAAGATGGGAGAACATATGCATTGTACTTAAGAGCTACTGCACAGACATCAAAAAAAAAAAAAACAACAAAACAACTACTTTTTCAAATATTATTTATATTCATAAAACCATCAAAGAAATGAAGCGTTATTATTTTACATAACATTTAAATGTGATAAACTGAAATGGGAAATTTCAACTGCATTTAAGTTAAAAAATTTCCCTTTGAAGATAATTAAGTGATGATTCAGGTTGTCCACAATGGGTGTGAAATACCCATTCTTGGAGGTTTTAGAAAAGCCTGACACAACAAAGCCCTAAGTGACCTGACTTAAAGTCAATATTGTCATTGTTTGGAGCTCCTGGTTGAGCAAAGGTTGGGTTAGAAACTTCTGTGGTATCTTCTCTCCTGAGTGATCCTAAGATATGTCAGTGCAGCAGAGTGTTCAAACCAAGATTCATATCATTACTTGGAAATCAGTCCATAGTTCAGCATGGCATCGGGGTGAGCTGCTGTGTTTGGATCGCACAAAAGAAAGCTTTCACCAACAGCAACGTTTTTGCTGTCATTTTTTCTCATTTTGCATTTGAAAATATTTCAATTCCAGCCCTACCTCCACTTGTACATTCAGTATGATTTTAAGGATATGTACTCTCTGGACCAGACAATTATTTGCACATGACTTTCTAACTCATAGAATTGATACTCATGTTTTTAAAGATTTCAAAAAAACACACTTCAAAATAAAACGAAAAGAGACATACATTAGGTACTCATCTAGTATGCTGATTTTGTAATGATTTCAAATAAGTTGGAAAGATTCCTGAGATCTGAAGGTCATATTTTCCATAGACTTAGATGACTACAACACAGTTAGATACTAGACTGTTTTCCAAAGTGCCCAGTTACTAAGCTCTAATGAAAATCATTTGCTCACCCTATTTCAGTTCTTCTAGAAAATGCAGCTATACGCTCTGATTTTAGTGAATCTATATGCATTTCAAATTAGACTTAAATTAACTATTCTTTAAATTAAAGACTTATACTTTTTTATTATTCAGTCTAAAATCCTTTTTAAAATATTTAAGTTTTTTTTTTAAATCTACACCTGTAAAATGTAGCCTTTCTTCTGCCTTGTATCCCCTGTTTAATATGAGCAATCAAAACTACCATCTATTTTTGAAAGAAAATAGTAATTATTGTGACCTTTTAAATTTGCTTTCCCGTGAAACACAAGTGACCAAAACCATTATTTACCTGCATTTTATTGTCCTGCAATGAGCAAAATATGGTCCTACAACACAGCCATGGTATATATGTTGTTATCTCAAGACACAAGGCTGAATCTGACGGATGGAGTTCAGCTGCTCACACACAGATTAGGCTTTGTTTGATGCTGTTTCAGTTTGCTGAGGTATTTGGTAGGCATGGATTGTAGGAGTATTTCACCTTCTGGGCAGGCAACTGGAGACCAGAAAAAGCACTGTGGAGTGTCTAATGTAATGCTAAATATTTACATTTAAAAATTGCTCCCCAGTAGCCCTTATGGAAGATTAACTCATTAAATAATGGAATGTTAGTTGACAGACTTTGTCTGTGACTTCACAACTCTTTTATTTTAATTATAGTAAAAAAGACTTAACTTTTTGTACCATCTATAGGTATTTACTACAAGCCAAGTAATATACCTTAAAATATTTATCACTGCTTTATATCATCATTTACACATTAAATACAAAATAATGACACTCTAGAAAGAAGTTATTCAGTGACTTTCCAAATGATGCTGGATATTCCATATACTATTCTCCCTTACAGGCATCTTTTGTTACTCTGGTGAGTTTGTAAAAGATTGATTAGAGATGGTCTCTCTTAAAGATGAGATTTATTTCAAAATTCCTGCAGTAACACAGAATTACATTGTAGTCCACAATTGCTCCAAGGAACTGTTATATTTAATTCTGTCAGTCATACCAGCAGGTTTTGTTCTTTGCTCAACATTTTGTCCACAAAAACTGAACCACCAAATGCAAGCACTGTGGGTGCACCCAGTGGATAATACATCAAGCTCCATCTTTCCTGAGGGGGAAGATGCAGCAAAGTGCTCTTTCATTAATAATTCCTTCCATGATTTATGGGCACAATTGTAGAGTATGAACAGCAACTAATTGGCAGCCTCCCATATGAGTCTGATGTCACATAATTACGTGGGTCCAGCCCACAGAACTGAACATCACATGAAATGTTACCTCCTACTTATAAAGCACACAGAGGCACCGAGTGAGGCTCATCTCCCCTTCAGGGAAGCCATCCAGGTCTGAGCTTTCTAAAGAGGTGGAGAAAAATGGTCAGTGACTCTGCTGTCCTTTTTTTCTTTATTTCCCTGCCTTGAACTGTTTGCTGTGGTTGACACCACTGGACCATACTGCAGATTATTCACTTTCCATTCCTTCAACTGATGAGAAGCACTGGCTGTTAACAAAGAATTCCAGCTGGTTGCATGCAGGGTCCACACTCTTCACACACTCATCTCTGAGGCGTGTGCATGTTTCTCTGATATTCATGTATACAGACAATGATGGATCCATGTCAGAATGGATCATGTTAAGTAAACAATGTCTGGTAAAATTATTATCTGTGCTTTTTCAACCAAGAGTTATCTTCCCAAATCAATTAATCTTGATACTCTTATTTACAATAAATCTATCACATCTTAATTTATTATTCCACATGTTACAGTTCTCTACAAAACTTAGCAAAACAATTAATGACAATAATGGACATTTTTCAAAGTCCCTTTTGTGTTTCTTGTTCCATGAAGCACCAACAAATAATAAAGCTGTTTAGGGAAAGTGGATTTCTTCCGTCTGTAGTGAAGAATACACTGGAATAAAATTATACAGGCTTAACAAATATAATGTAACTATGTCCATCCAAAAATGAAATTATACAACCCCAACAAACTGAAGAAGATATTGCTTAAGCAAATGTTTAATGATTTCTATTGAGGTTTTGAAATGTTCTACTTATTTTTTAAAGAAATATAATTTATTGTAATTATGTGATCAACCTGGTTTTGGTGGTGGTGTTTGTAAGTGATAGCAATTTTTTTCCCTACCAAATTAACATGCTGTTTCTTCTAGATGATGATTTTCACATTAGATTATGTAAATAGGAAAAATATTGATTTTTTTTCTTTTCAGTGATGGCTTTTCCTATTGTATTTTAATTTATTCCATTTTCCTTTAGATAAAGAAACTGCAATCATTTTAAATTTAATCTTTGCAAATCTATCTTATCATTTGCTTAGATGTCAGAATCTTTATTTATGTTAACATGAGGTCTGACCTTTAGTTCTTTGGGCTGGAAAAATTGCATTTCCCTGCAATGTTTTATAATTTCCCAAGTATTTCTAAAAAAATGTCCTTGAAGAATATAAACCCTTAAATGTTAATGTTCACTGCTCAAAAGGATAAGGTCAATTTTTTTCCGGTGATCAGCTTATCTGATAAAAGTACTAATAATTATTTTCTCAAATGTGCCTTTGAATCTGAATATTGTATTTAAATTTAGATAAAATCCTAAAATAAAATGAGGAAAGATGTGTTAATAAACAATTTTAACAACAAAATCATTACATTTGCATGAGGTGAAGTGAAATTTCTGTGTTTAATAGAGAAGTAATATTTTCACAACTCAACCTATCTAAAACATTAGATATGATTTAGTAATCGGATAAGGTCAGGTGTGGCACTACACCTTTAAATACACATGAAAATATTTAGGCACAAATCTATGTTTTTAGAAAGAAACTGCAAGTGAATCTAGAGTTTATTAAAATAAATAATTCAAAAATTGACATTTTCCCTCAATTTTCATATTTTTTTTTTCCTATAAGTCACAGAGACACACTATATACTCTACCCCATTTCTGGGAAAATAAGGAAAACATGCTCTCAGAAATTAATTTTCTAGCTCACCCTGGGCACAAAAACTAGTTATTCTACAGAAAGAAAATGCATTACTGTGCAGTTTCAAAGAAAATCTGCCCCAACCCTCTGGCAGATACTGGAAGAACTTTACAGAGGTGAATATATGTATGTCTTCCTACCATATTCTGAACAACAGCAAATCAGCAAATCCTTCCCTCTACAAGAACTTCAATAACCAGAAGATATTTTGTAAATTTTGGGGTGGTTTTTTTTGTTTTTTTGTTTTTTTTGCTTTACTCAATCACTCAAATAAAGCAACTAGCAAGAAAATTACTTTTTGTCTAGGCAAAATATAACTAGGAATTTGTATTGTCAAATTTTTGAATCAGGAGAAGAATGGAAAATTTTGGAACTGATTACAAAATGAAATTAAAACAAAATTTTCAAATCAAGTCAATG
Source organism: Dasyornis broadbenti (assembly GCA_013397935.1). Lineage (NCBI taxonomy): Eukaryota > Metazoa > Chordata > Aves > Passeriformes > Dasyornithidae > Dasyornis > Dasyornis broadbenti. The sequence continues at coordinate 1,881,416 of VZRN01005540.1, forward strand.
TTTTTCGTATATTCAGCTTTTTTTGAGATTTATTAGGACAAACCTGAGATTTTCTTGTACAGTACAAAAGGATGACTGGTAATGTGTATGTTCCAGAATGAGTCACTGGAGCAGTGGACTCTACATATACCTGCAAATGCCATGAACTGGAAAAAAACACCCCAATTTTTACAAATTCACTGGTAATGAGGAATTAGTTTGATTGCAGCATGCAAATAGGACTGAAAGTACAGCTCTAAACACGTAATTTCAGTTGATTTACTGAAGTACCCAGGTCCTGTTGCCAAAATATTATTAAAGGAAGTTGGGTTTGTTTCTCCCCCCCAAACACGCAAATTGCTTATGCACCAGGGAGTCTGCCACGTGTAACTGGTGGCAGTATGAAATGCAAGAAGCCAGAGAAACCATTTTAACAGAGGATGGATTCCTGAAGTTGCCTCACTGGAAACAGAGCCGCATCTGTGCCTCTGATTTCAAGTGTGTCTGCTGCAGAAAGCTGGGTAGAACCTGGGAGCAGTTCTGTTGTGCTCTGTCTTAACTGCTTCTCCTGGAAAACGCACCTTGTTAAAGCTAATTTAAAAGGAGTTCTGGCCTTTTCACATAAGATAACAAATTAGACATGCTCTACACATATGATCACTCTGCAGATTGGTGCTTTTCCAGATGGGTAGTTGCTAAAGGAGAGTACCAATTAATCAATTAACTTTAATTAACTTGGAGAGAAAAGAAAAGACAACAGAATAATGCGAACACAGTTCCTGCAAAATCAAACAGAAGATGCATCATGAGGGCTTAGGAGAGGAATTTTAAGTTCTTTGTGTGTGCCTGTCTAGAGTATATAGGGGGACTGGAGGCTGAGGGGGCTGTGAACCCACACGAGGCAGACCTCCCCACAGAGCACACCAGCCACGGACTATTAACACTTGAGACGTAGGTTAAAGCTGGAATGAAGGAGTTCCTTACAGTGCATACATTTTCTGCCACAGTGATGGAAAACCTGGGATGGGAGACGGAGATAAATAAAGGAGACAAGTGACAGAGACTAGTGGGACAGAGCTAGATATGAGGGAGGGAAATGAGAGCAGATGATCAAAAGTGTATCTGAAAACTCCTTTGCCACGACCTGCTCCTATTGCTTCTTTCTGTTCCATCATCTGAAATAAATTTTGTTGCTCTGCGAAAACCAAGGGGATTTATGCCATTGAAGCCTTTCTGTAAAGCTTCTGGGATAATGAACATCTAGGATTCTCTTCCTGATACCAGAATTTCTGTGCATTTCTACTCATAAACATCGTATTTCATACAAGTTGCTGGAACTGTCATTTACCTAGATACTCTGAAGAAAAAAACAATCCTCAAAAAAAAATCCTACTTTTAAGGAATTCCTTAGATGAAGTTAGACTTTTGCATTCTGTAAGGTCTGGATCACGCATCTAAGAAATATTATGTCTTGGTTTCATGTAAACCCACTAAGAGTTGATGAAGTTGTACAACTTTTCACTTTCACAGACAGAAAACCTACATGATCATGAAATTAAAGATTATGATTCAGCTATTACAGATATAAAGGTTCTCAAGAAATGCTTTTTTTCTACTTCTCTTTGCAACTATATAATCTTCATTTTTTTTCACTGGTGTTAAACCAAGTCTCTGTGCTCTCTGTGCCTGTGCTACCTCTTCCTGATTTGATCTAGAGGTATTTCTGAGACAGAAAAATATCTTGTTGTTTCTTAGCTGGGAAAAGAGAGTTCCAGTCGGCTGATCGACAAAACAAAACAGAAAAGAGAAAGCCTGCAAATACACTACAGAAGAAATGTGAAGTCTTTTAGCACAAGATCAAAGACTATGACTCTAGAAAGATGGAGAGCTGTTTGGCAAACTGTTAATTTGAAAAAAAAAAAAATTCAGTTTCAAGACTAAGGATAGCAACTTAAATTTTACTCTTTAAAAGCATAGTTTTGATACTGTTTCCTTCCCTTTTATCTCTAGATAACTTTGTGGAGAAATTTTTATACATGCTCACAGAACACACACAGAGTGTGTGTAAGAGTGATTACTGCAAACTGGTACCTTTATTTTTAGATCCCTGAGATAAAAGCTACTTGGTCTTTTCTTCCACCACTTCTCTTAGTTCACTTACAGTCGGAGTGATGGTGTTTTTTCTTGTATAAAATTATAGTGTTCTATGTAACAGCTGGGATGTTTTTTTCAGATTTACTAAGAATAGGGATGAAGAAGTGTCAGTGTCCCTGATTTTAGTCACGAAGATGAGGGAGAATTTTGTAAACTGTGTTTATAAAAATCAGTATCCTTCTAAAAGACCTCACTCTAGTTTGTGTTGTGACAAGCAAAAAGCAGTCTTCACCAAAATAGTTTTTGTACATTACTCATAAGAAAGAAAGAAATTGAGGGAAAGTGCACAGAACTGTAGGGCAGAACTCAAGTATAAATCTACAGCTGCAAGTTGACAGATAGAGTGGAACTGAGAGAAGAAGTATTTTGACAAATGAGAAATTTTCTACCTTAAGATGGTCTTGGATAAAGATTACTCTGCAGCCCTGTTGCCAAAATTGTCAGATAAGCAATGAAATTCTGTGGCAGTTAATACATGTTAATGACAAGCAAACACAATGTAGTGCTGAAGAAATGTCAGTACCTATATTTGGCCCACAGTCCAAAAAAGATATTGAGTAACTATTTTAAAATACAGCATGCACTGGCAGTGATCTGATCCTTTTAAATATTTTGCTTTCCAAAATGTATATAATCCTAAATCATTTATATTTGGTCAAGATTTTCAAAAAGATAGTATAAAAATAGTAGAGATTGAAACACAACAAAAAAATGACCAGATTTTACTTAACTCCTTTTGAAAACATTGTATAATGATGCAACAATAATACCAAAAAAATAAAAATATTTTTATGACACTCTAACTCAGTCAAAAAACTGCCATGGCCTTGAGGTTATCCACTGAACCCTTCTGTACAAACTCTTTCCGGAATGAAAAGTTATAGCAAGGCAAGATGAAACTTCTGTTTAATCTGCCTAATATTTCCTCTGTAGTACTCTGTGGTGAACACCCCTACTTTCTTAACTCTGAACGCTCCTCTGACACACTGGTGAATAAGTCCAGTACATAATGCATGACCATTTTGGGACAAAGTTCTAAAATTCAGGCTTGTTCCTGACTGCATTTGGCTTACACAACCTTCCTTACACAGGAACCACTCAAGCTTAATGTTAATACTCTTCCACAAGGGTACTGAATGTTGCTTCTGGGTTTTAGTCTTCTACACACACGCACACGCGCACACACATTCATATTTTATTCAGTGCTCACTAAATCATGGAAAATATCAATCTACAAGGCAAGACCCTCATACCTATGGTAGCCAGCACCAAAACAGGCCACATATAGTTCCCTAATATATGTTTGTTCCAAATGCATCAAAAGCTCTTCTATTCTGTCTTTAGCAAGCCCATCAATCAGCACGGTTGCACCTTTGAGTAATAGCATCTATAATACATGCTACTATCAGTTTAAACAAGACTGCCTTTTCCTTGTATTTCCTTGTATATTTTTCACATTGCTTCATAAGTTTTTCTAGCCAGGAAACATAACAAGTTCATGCTATCCCTTGGCAGAGGCTGTTGAATTATTACTGCTTGTTACATGTTAAATTTACCACTTTCTGACAGCTCGGATTCCTAAAAACAGATGAAGAACCTGCCATCAACTGGAAGCTTGCAAGCCTTTGAACCTCTTCTTGTTCCCAGTATCACTTCCAGAAGACACAAGGGAAGGAAAAGTGTTTCCTCTAAGCCCATGTTCTCAGGGATCTGCATTTCTCTTGCCTAAACTGAGGTACAAATTGTGCCCAGGGAAGAAGAGAAGAGTGAAGCTGAGTGGCCACGAAGGTACTTCCATAGTGTGCAGCAAAGAGCATAAGTAATTGTGTAATAGTAATGGTGGGGAAAGATGTCAATCCAGATATGAAGTCTTACAGAATAAAGCTGTAGCTTGCCTTAATATTTCATATTCTGTTTTCAGAAGTTTAAATTTAATAACTTCTTGCTCTATAAGTGGGCAAGACATGATGGAGCAATTTCGATTATGTCAACAGCATTTTACAGTAATTATGAAAATGACAGACTTTTATTAGGTTTTTAATCCACAATGGGCTGTAAAAGTGATTAAAGAGGAGCACTGTGAAGCTAGTATTAGAATTTCTTCATATGGCATGAGATATGTCTTTTTGGAGGGTGCTGCAGAGGACGTGATTACATGATCAAAATTAAATCGTTGCGACACCCACCGTTATAACCAAGCAAACCACTAAACAGAGTCCTCAGATGCATCTGAGAAATGCAATTTTGCAATGTGATATGTGGAATAAGTGGGAAATCAGTAGCTCAAAATGCTCATCCTCCAGGAAAGGGACAAAAATAGCTTCCAGTTCCTTGCTGACATGACGGTAAGAAGTAGGCACTGATGCTTTTGTCTTGGCGGTAAAAAGGGATCTTCTCATATATAGGCGGCTGGGAATGATTCCAGACACTGGCAAACACCTGTAGAGCTGAATGAAGGATCAGCCACGCTGCAGAAGAGCAGCTAGAAGGGGTTAACAGAGAGCAGAGAAGGGAATTAATGTATCAGGGATAATAATTAGGTACTTCTGTTTCTAGGAGATCCTTGAACATTTAGTATTTTCATTTTTTGGTATGATTTTGAACAGTTCAACTCAAGTTTTCTGAAAACGTGATTCTCCTTTTTAACTTGCCATCTTTTTGTAATCTCCTAATGGTTCAAATTTATAGGATGTTATTGCCCAGCAATTAATGGAGGATAACTTCAGGGAGTGTTATAAATATTGCAGTTATAGACATAGATGATACAGATATAGATAAAAGTTCTTAAAAATATCTTTTCCAAATATTTGCAAGCACTTTTGAATCTTTTTTATGACCTTGCCAAAGAAACACTTGAATGGAGTCACTTCTCTGAGACCACCACTTTGCAGTCTTGCAGGGGAGTCAACAGATAGTTCAGACTTGGCAGGTAAAAAAAAAAACAGAACACACCAAAAGCAAATATACAGGGTAGGGAATGTATTCTACTCAAATATGAGTTGACTGTATGTGTCTTCTGCTTTCTCCTGGCAGGTTTGTTTTTTTCCCTAATAAATGTATAGTGAGCATTCAACGAGAGGTCAAAGGCAGCTCAACAAAATAAAACCTTTTGGGTTTTTTCAGCTTACCAGGGCAAAATATACCCGGAATAACATTCTCAAAACCACATGAACCCTATTTTAGCATGATTCATTGTGACAAACTTGCTTAAACACAGCATTTTTCTTATATTAACATCAGAAAATTCTTAAGATACAGAACTTAATCTAAACTTTTCTGACAAATGCAATTTTTCAAATTTTTTTTTGCAAACTCTATCAAGGTTCATGGATGTTTATGCAGACAAAAAAAAAATTCATTATCTTAGTTATTTTATAGTGTTCTGGTCACAGAGATTGTTCTTAAAGGTCTGACCTATTATTTTCTCTTCTGAGCTCTTCTTTTGTCCCTCAGGCATTCATAGCATCCTAAACAAAAGGCTGGAAAAGTTGTCTGTCCTAAAAGAGTATGAGATCAGCTATTGCAAACTGCAACCGAAACAAAACAAAACAAAACAAAACAAAACAACAACAGAAAAAAACAAAAAAAATTAAAAAAAAACCAACCCCCCCCACCAAAATTAATTTAGCAATTTATAATTGTATGCTACTTGAGTTCAGAAATATTTAATGCAAATAGTTATCCTTTCTCTTCTCTTTCTTTAAGCATTCAGTAACTATGCTGCCAAGTGAAACGTGATGTGGAGTAAAATTAACCTTTCATTCTGAAAAAGAAAAGTTCTAATTTTCATACCTTTAGGACTCCAAAATTGTGATTTGAGTAGTAAGAGAAATTAAAAAATGCCTGTTTGAATGACTAGTATCTCTTTTCCAACAAAAAAATTTACTTGAAAAATTCCTACATATCTGTCATCCAATGACCTCTTGCTTGCCCTGTTAATTTGTAATACTGTTTTCCACTATATTAAAATTCTGTGAAATGGTAATGGCTTCCAAATTATAGAGGAGGACAAATGGCAGAACTATACTCAGAATGTTGAGAGAAGAATGTGTGGTTCAGAGAGGAAAAATGCAACTTTTTGTCATTGATTTCTACACTTTACTCCAACTTTGACATCAAAAGATTATCTACTTCCAGGCTCTGTATCTATGTTCCACTTAAATATCATATTCAATCTCACATAAATGGAAAAGAGAAATATAAAGCAATGGAAAAGTACAATCTGCTAATTTTAACAGCTCTTGTTGTTCCTCTCTCCTCTTTTTTTCTTTTTTCTTGCAAATGCACTTTACATGTGACTTAAACACAATCAGTGTTAGCAAGAGATTCTTTCTGAGAGGTATTTCAAACGTACTATAGGCATTTATGAAAGAAGAGTGCCTTTTCCACTGAAAAGTCATTGGATTTTATTTGAAAGGTCCAAATTTGTGGTCTTACTATTTATGAGAATTCTGCTCTAAACATAGGTTTCTAACTTATTTTCAACCCATGAACTCCCACTGATGCAATATTTTTTTTTATTTTTTAGAATTCTTACTGGGAGTCTAATATCTTCACTGTCTTTAAAAATCACTTTTGAGCAGCTGAGGTATTTTTCAAAATTCAAACAAGACCCAAGAGACCGCTTTAGAACTCCAAAATACCTAATTTCTTATCAGCTTTTTTTTTTCCTCTTGGTACAGGTTGCCACTAATTTTTACTCTCAGCTTGCTCCTTAGGCAACCTATTCTTTGAGAAGATTTTGGCATAAAATCTCAGGAGGAAATAATGTATATTAAAAATAGCAGGATTTTGCGTACATGAAAGGCCTGAACTCACTCGTATTTACCTGTATTTACTTTGAGTCTTCCCTCTGAGACGTAGAAGCTTTTATGAAATACAGAAGAAAAAACTCGCAGCATATGAACGTACCAGCCACCTTTAACTGCATGTACCCCCACTACGTTTCATGTAAGGCTATTTCCTATAGAGACTAACTGGATTCTTTTCTTTTATGTTTTACCTAATACCTCATTTCAACTCACCATGGGAAAAATGAAGAATGTTATATTATTACCTCCAAGTCAGATCAGTCTGTCACAGCAGAACAGTGAATTCCTAAATCTAGCGTACATGACAGAAAAACACAAGTCATCATGAAAAGCAAATTAATGTTATGTTACTTGTGTTTCATGTTGAATGCAGAATGGAAATAATGATCAACCTATGCAGTAAATAGCACAGTTGGAATTGAAGGGAATATCAGCATGTGAGGGTTATCAAATAATTTCATTTCCATTTGACATTTTGTCTTCTTCTCTGTGAGTCAAGTTTATCGAAAAGATTTTTGCTTTTTTTTTTTTTTCTTTACGTTTCCTTTACTCTAATACATCTTTGGATGCATTATTTTTTCTCTACTCTGATGGGCAGCAGTGATTGGTTCTGTGACTACAAATAGTCATAAGAGATGTGGGATGGTCACAAATTAAGTCCCAGGATTGTGTGTAGTCCTGGAGCTAACACTGAAGTTTCACATTTTTATCTTTCTGAAACTTTTCCTGAACTACTTATAAAGAAAGACTACTGCAGTCACCTACCCTTTTCAAAAATTATTGAGAAATAAAAAGTTATTTCAAATCTTATCAGGTAATATCCAATACAGGAAAAATAAGAAAGAAAAAGGAAAAAAAAAAAAAAAGATTGAATTGTAAGATAGTGAATAAAAGTGAAAAACAAACCCCACTGACAACAGAAAAAGGCTGGGCTCAATTTGATTCTGAAATAAAATCCAATAAAATATTTTGATTTGTCCAACATACTTTAAAATGCAAATTTTTGTGTCTATGATATACTTTAAAACATTGAAAAGTTAATCCTGAACTGTAAATGTTGTCACTGGGTTTTTCTAGTGTAGCAATACAAAGCTTTTAGATATAAAGCTCTTAGAAAGACATTTTTATTACAAACACTTGTGGTTCTAGAGGTCATGGTAGAATGAAATAGCCCCAGCATCCTCATTCTCTTTTCTTCCCAGCGGGGGATAAGAAAGGCTAAAGCTGTACAGTTTAATAGAATGTTCACAGACATCTTTTAGCCAGGCACTGCTGACAGTTTTTTGGGAGCATGGCACCGCTGAAAAGGCTCAGCTACCCTAACAGACTCTGGCTTCGGGCAGTTGGTGTTCTCAGCAGACATTGAAATGGAGTAAAACAGATTCTCCAAGCTCAGATTTAACCTTCCTTTCTCATTCAATCACTTTGATTCATATAAACTCTTGATCCCTCCTGCCCTGTGCCTTGCAGAGTGCACAAGGTGCCACAGTCTCCATAGGACAAGAGAGACACAGTGGTGTAGCACCAGCAACAAATCTGACACCTGGTCAACTTCTGACACTTCTTGAGCATTCCTCTCTTATTCAGCTTGCCAGCTCCCTCTGTGCCTTTCTGTGACCATTGACTGAATTATCCTAGTACCTATGCTTATTAGCCAAGATTGATCAGCTTTAAAACATAGATGTTATGTTATTATTAACACAAATCATTTGGTTCCCTCTAATTTCATCAAAGGAAACAAAAAGCCAGAGTCATCAATAAATAAATCAGGCAAAAATAAAAATGTACAGTAGAAATTCACACCTTACAGACTCAGCTCTTTACACTGAGTAAAAAAATACTGCAATTTCACAGTTGTTTTGTTTTCAGTAGTTCTTGATGGAACTGAAGGGAATATGGTTAGAGTTTAAATGATGTTAAGAATTTTCTTTGGTGATAAAAGACATATATCTATACACACACACACACACACATACATATTCACCTCAATTCAACAAATCTGTAAGCCTGGACTTAAATTTCTCCCTACTTGGCATAAAAGTGTATTTATCTCTTTAAGGCATGTAGAACTATTTCCTCCGATGCTGGCTGGGATAGAGTTAATTTTCTTCATAGTAGCTCTAATGGGCCTATAGTTGGGAGTTGTGCTGGAAACAGTGTTGGTAACAAAGGACTTATTTATCATTGCTGAGCAGCACTTGCACAGTGTCAAGACCCTTTGTTTCTCCCACCCTACTCTGTCAGCAAGGGAATTGGGGGTGCACAAGAATTTGGGAGGAGACACAGATGGAACAGCTGAACCCAAGTGACCAAAGGGATGTTCCATACCATAGGGCATCATGGTCAGCATACAGAGCTGGGGGAAGAAAGAAGGATGTGGGGACATTCAGAGCGATGGTGTTTGTCTTCCCAGGTAACCATTACATGTGATGGAGCCCAGCTTTCCTGGGAATGGCTGAACCTGCCCGGCCATGGCAAGTGGTGAATGAATTCCTTGTTTTTCTTTCCTTGCTTTTCCTTTGCCTATTAAACTGTCTTTACCTCAACCCACATTTCTTCACTTTTCCTCTTCCGATTCTCTCCCCCACCACGACAGGGGGAGTGACCAGGTGGCTGGATGGGGCTTAGCTGGCTGAGGTTTCATTTGCTGCTCACAGAAACAGCGATTTAGTGGCTTCTAAATCTCACAGCTCCCACTCATTTTGTACCAGCTTAAGTATGTCCAAGATACATGAAATGGGAGTGATCAGTAGTGATTTACATGGGAGTGTGTGTGTATGTTTTGGGAAAACGCTAACCTGCTTTTAGTCTAGTCATTATTTCTCTTAAAACATACAAAAATCCCTGACAAATAGCAAAGTGATATATCCTATTTGTACCTAAAGAACTTCCTACAAGCAGGAAACCAGGGGTGGGAGGTAAGCATTGTGTGCTGCATTACTCATCCTTTGCCAGGTGGCCTATACCACTGAGATTGGGGCATTATGAAGCTTAAATTCTGAAAATAATGCCATTCTTCTATTTTGGACAATAGAGGTAATCCATCTTCCACTTCTTGAGACCTGGAGTGCCAAAACTGCTCATCATCAGATTACTGTGTTTATGGCTATTTCCCCTATTTTAACCTGATCTCACAGCCATGCTCACATACCATTTCTGGTTGTGCATCCCACATTCCCTCTGAATACTTCCTTCTTTGCCCTTTCTTGCTCTGCAAGTTTGCCCAGCATCTTAGGAAATGTTCCACCTGACCTTTTCAAAAGGGCAGGGCTATATCTTTGTTTATACTACAGATAATCACAGACCTCAGACTAAATGTCCGCCTCTGTTTCAACAGTTCTAGACAAAAATATCCTACAAGCTTTATCAACACTGTTCTTCCAGCTGGCAATCAAACTGTGTTACAGTGTTGTGGTGAAGTTAGGCTTTGTTTCTCCAACCACACAACATGCTTAGCACAAATGACGTTCTTTCACAACACAATCTCTTCAACCATTTTAGCCAAATTTTACTGTGCCATTCTTCCTGTCATTCCTCCTATTTTTATGAGTTCAAGTGTTTGTTTGTATTGCATGTGCAAGACTTCTGTATTTTCAGTTTGAAGGCATATGAATGTCACAGCCTATGCATGAATCAAAATACAAACTTTAGTGGAAAAAAACCCCCTTCATTCTTGCCCCTAAAATGTTCACAGATCAGGTGGGCTTTCTTTTCTGTCCTTCATGTGTTGAAGGTGACAACGCAAAATTTGAAAATCATTCAACTGGAGTTGAAATATTTGTGTGTGTGTGTGTGTGTGTGTGTCTGTACATATGCAAGTATGCATGCATATGAATAGATGTGTGTGCCAGCTGAGAAAAAAAACATACTTATCTTCCTAGAAGGCTACAGCTAGTTAGAGACTAAGTCTTGAGGATGCAGTCAGTTCAGAAACCCATGACCTGTAAGGTTAGGCCAAATATACAATGTTAAAATTGAGCAAAATGTACATCTAATCTTGATATTTAAGATTTAAATAGGTCACCATCCTCTCGGCTTTTTTGTGTTTTCTCACTTGATAAATAATTATAAATGCAGAAAGGAAATAGTCCCCCAAGGCCATTCCAAATTATCTTCAATGAAATTAACTCTCATATTTGGGTTTGCTTATTATATATTTCTTGTTCTCAGCATTAAATATGCTACTTCACTGTAAGGACAAAAACTTGTGTTCATATACAATGATATAACCTTTAAGCCTCAAGAAACTTTCTCTCTTATTGAAAAATCTGACACTTGGGGAAAAAAAAAAAAATGTCAGCTAAATGTGATACCAAATAAGTTGTTCTATTTGCTAAAACAACAAAAAAGTTGAAAAAAACGGATTAGTCTTCATTTGCATGAATAAATGAAGTTACAGTCCAATTACCATGCTAATCTAATTACTACTGGACAGATCTCGGAGTACATCTGCAGACTTTTTTGTCAGAACTGAAAGAGAAAACAGGGAAAAATGTGACTATATTTGTATTGTCTAAATCCCTTTAGCAGCTGCAGTCTAATTTGTTTTGTAAGACAGAGCAACCACAAAACTGCTTCAAATGGTTTTGCCTAATAATTGTCTCACAGGGGCTGTTACATTGTCCTCACCTATCAAAGCACATAGGACATAAGCTGTAATGCCTTCATTTTAGCCTAGTACTCTGTGACCTCTAAGGAATCCTTAGTTTTCCTGTTTAGGAAAATTTCTGGCTCCATATGCCATCAAGATTTGATATAATTTTGGCCTACTTGACGTAATCTCTCTTATAAATTTCCATTTCATTTCTCTTTGTGAAAATGGAAACAGGGCAAAGGAGAAAACTAATTCTTCTGTGTCATACTGAACAATATAATTTTAAGTGCTTAACCTTTCCTAATACGCTTAAAGCATCAAAAAATAAATAGCTGCTGTCCTTGCTTTAACCGTTCTTTAATGAGATAGCACACTGTACACAAACCCATATTTTATATGAGATTACATCAGATTAAATGACTCTCAAGAATACTGCAGATATTTTAAAAATATTTATTTTTCTTAAACTGAAGCATTTGCCTAAAAGTTCAACACATACTTAGAAAAAGCATTTAGAGTATGTACTTAAGCCCAGATTTTGTGTATTAAACCTTTTGGATCAAGTCCATTTGCAAAACTGATTTCTAATGTGATAACTCTGAAGCTCACATGTCACATTTCTTTGCATGTCTCAGCTTTGGCACACCGTAGTTCGCTTTTTTTGCCTTTTAAAAACACAGTCACCCACCACGGCTGAATGAGACTGCCCAGCTCAGTGCAAAGAGGGGGCAGGCATGGGCTGCAGCCTCCTGTAGCGCAGAAGGCAGAGCACGGGTCCCACAGGGTGGGTTACTGCAATGCACCAAGAGGCTTTCAGATGATAGCAGGGATACAGGGGACTACAGAAAAGCAGTCCTAAATTCCCACTGAGGTTTAGAATGGACACCTAATCTCTATTCCATTTTTAAAAGAAATAACTTCAGTGCCTAAATAGAGACAGCCGAACAACACAGGCTATTTCCAGATTCTTAAGTTCTATACTGAAGACCCTCAAAGAGCAAAAGGCATTAAGATGTACCTCTGTACTCTGTATTCAATATTTCCTATTGACTGAAAATTTAGCATGCAAGCTATTACAACTTGCTCCCCGAAATAACACTCCTCAGACCTTGTACAAGAAGGAGTCAAATCAGCCTAACCAGTTCATAGATACAGATCCCAGTCTCCCAGTGCTTTGGAAACAGTCAGACCAAAAACTCCTAAAAGTCACCTTCCGAGGGCAGGAAGGGTTTACTGAACTTGTACAGAAAATACAGATCTGTTGTCCCAAAATTCTGAACTCTTCCATGACCTGTGGACCACTTTAACCAACACCTCTGTGTCCATTCCACAGAAATCAGGGCAAAGAGAGGTTTGCATGTTATCTGGTCTTGCCTGCATGGGGTCAGGATGCAGTCCAGACATTATTCCAAGAGATAGAAGATGGTAACTGTTAAAGAGTTGAAACACAATCCAAGAGAGTTGGATTTTCAAGAAATGTTATAGAAATATGGCATTATTAGGCTAATATGGCTAAAATGTCAGTATTCAAAATTAACAGGTGAAATTTCAGAATATCATTTTAGCTTAACACTTCTTGTATAAAGTTTATATCATATAATTCTAAGGAAAATGTACTGCAGAAGCTGAAAACTATAAATGCTATCAGATTCTGTTAAAAAGGAAATTATTAACAAATTTTTCCCATCTATCTGACATTTTAGCCTTGAAATGTAAAATTACAGTTCGCTTAAGAAGTCTAAGTATGATCTAATACCACTGAGTAACTTGGAAAATACAGAAAGAAAAACTGGGACCAGTCATAAAATCAATATAAAAACAGATTTTACCACTACTGTTCCTACAAATCCTTCCAGGCAATGACAAACTCAGTAATTAGATATCTCACCTTTCCCATTGTTCAACTACTGAGTGTTAAACTTTCCACATTACATATTCCTGTTATTTTTAATGACTAAGTGATCTAGATATTCAGCATATTAACATCTTGACTAAGAATCAAAGTCTTCTTTCACACACTCCATTTTTGGTAGTTTATCAATTTGCATTTGACAATATTTCATTTTTACATGAAACGGCCTGTATTTTTGGCTCAAATTTGCAATCACTTAGAATAAATTCCTTGTGTGCATTGTTTCATTGCTGCAAGGTGTTGATTCAGAGAAGAATAATGAATTTAAGATTAGCAGAAAATATTATAAAAATAGAAATCATTCATTCCACTCTAAACTCCACACATTGTGACTAGTTTAACTGTGCACCATATAAAGTTTGCTTCCTCAGTAATTCTTTTTCAGCTGAAAATATTTTCTGAACAAATAGGTAATTATTATCATGAATAATAATTAATATATTCAGAAAGTAGAAACTGCAATAACAAGTTTTGTGTATGTCACCACATTAGTACGAAGGACCATTTATAGCAAGGAAATGCAAGTGTCCTTCCAGTTAGGCTGGAAACATGACTTACAATTTGCACAATGAAGGAAATTTTTCAGAAGCAGAAGATGGAAGGGGAATATATTTTGCAAATTAAATGGGAAATTAAAAATAAAGAGTCTTGCAATCTGTTTTGTCCTTAAACCTCAACTCCTTATCCCTTTTGGTTTTCCCCAGCTTGTGTCGCTGCAGCACTGAGGACAGGCTGTGCCTTGTGAAGGGAATAGTGTGCGTATCATATATTCAGTTTTGTTTGCTTTATTTTATTGTCTGCAATGCTACCTTGTTTAAGGTTTTCTGTACCGACAATTATTCATGTTGCATCTGTAGACTAGCGTATCTATTAAAGGGAGCAGGAAGCTTAATGAGATTGATCCACACACAAAAGTGAATAATGTTTACCTACATACAGTTTGACCTTAAAAGTCCATTGTTTTTAGAAACCTAGTATCGCTGGAAACATGGAACTCTTTTATCTTGACCACACCTACAATTTTGAATGTTTAATCAGCATACATCCTGAAATGGAAGATGTAAAGGAACAAAGTTGTATTTTGTTAATTTGATTACATTTCTTTGAGATTCTGTATGAATTCACCCACACATACAGATATCCACCTTGGCATGTCTCATTTTCATGGACAGCCATTAAGATCAATCAGAATTAACTTTAAAAATGGATTAGTTAAACTATATTAAACTCCTGCCTGGACACTCTCATTCAGAATTAAAGAGGGCTTGCATTTGGTTTAATTTAATTTATTCAGGATGTGAATCCACTAATCTACTTTAATTAATGATGCTCTGAATTCACGACTTTAGTCAATTTGGGTTAACTTTCACAATTGCATTAATGTAGACAAGTCCTAACGTAATTCCAAACATAAAGCAGTATAACCCTAACCAATTTATATATTCTGACTCTACGTCCAAAGTCGAGATAAATTTCATTAGTTCCTGGATGAATTTCACGGGTTTGTGCAGTTAGAAAGGCCAAGATGCAATCTAAATTCACAGAGGACACAGTTTTTCTTTTGAGCCATCCCTCAAAAACAAAGTTCAAACAACTGGTTGGAAGTAAATGCCTCTAGATGGAAGATTGGTGATGGACACTTTAAGCATGTGGGTCACTAAGTATCCCGCAACACTTTTCACAGGATTAAAAGGGTTATTCCCAAGTCACCCTGAGTAATTACCTTCCTATCTTTCTAGCTCCACTTGCAATTTAGGCTGGCTGCAGTATTCTCTGCTTGGCGGTGTAAGAAAGGGAATTCTGCTCTGTGCTCCTGAGCAGCTGCCACTTTGCACTTCAGTGGTGGATTAAGCAACCTGTGTAACCTGCAATGGCTAGCAACCTCAGAATTCTCAAAAAGAAAAAAAAATATATATATAATTATTTATACGCAATACATTTTATTGCATTTGTTATTTTCCCTGAACTAAAGAGGACTGCATATTGGCATTTCAGTAATGTGGAGATTTGACAGGGACTCTGTGCTTTACACATACTTGCATGAAAAGAAGCCTAAATACACATTAAGGAAGTCACAATTAGAACCATATTAATTAATTTAGTTAACATTTTAATTAACATTTTAATGCCGTAAGTATCAGCGCTTAAATTTGTTAAATACTAACTTTAAGAAACGTCAAATGTTTAAACAGTCCTTTCAAATTCCAGCAGCCTAAAAATAAATGAGTTCTTCAGCTACTGAAAATGAACATTTTTCTCTCATGCCTCCATTTTTCTGTCTGTTACTGTAACAACAGATTTTTTTATTTTCTGAGGATAAAGCCTTACATGTCTTACAAATAAGCACCAGGTGCAATTGTTTCTAAGTCAAAAGGTATTTTTATTCTTACAGCTAATAATTTCAATTGATAAAAGAAATATGATGTTATATAACTAAGTATAATGGCTAAATGACTGGACAACATTGTTTAAAAATTTACCTGTATTTACAGAAAATGTTATCTAAAAAGTAAATTACTGTACACATCCTGAGAGGCTCAGGATGATACCCTTCCCTCCCCCTCTATAAACACATACAGACAGATTGGCCTTGTTTTCTGCAAAAACTCATTCAAAACAGTAGAATATCTGCTTTCTCTTATTAAATATAGTGCAACTATTGCAGTGTACTGTTCTATAGTGTATTATAAAATCTGTAAATCTGTAATAGTTTCTAAGTTGAGAGAAAACTTATTAGACAACAAATTTTATATACACTTTTCTTTTAATGAACAAACAAGTAAAAGCATATTTTTAAAATCATTTTTTAAAAAGGCATGTTGTGAGTTCATACTTGCAAAAACTCTTGCATTTTGCCTATAAAATCACCTGTCTGGTGATTTTTTCTCTTTTCTCTCCTCCTAAGTATTTACTTACTGCCACTAGAGTGGCTTTTCTGATTTTTCATCCAAGAAGCAGTCAGATAGTCTTTGAATTGCAGCTAAAAGTATGAATAATATTTATTATAGCTTTTTTTATTATTATTTTATATAATAGGTGATGACATGGACATCACAGTATGGTGGCATTTAGAAAATCAGTTGGGTAGCAGGCAAATGGAAATCCTGATCTCCTAAAAGCCTAATAAAAGCACTACTTTCCTTTGAAATTGCTACTATGAATGTCTTTGCTTTCTACATGCAGTGTTGGTGAATCCATAATACATGCAGTGATAGTGGATGTAATGCTCCTACTTGTACAGCACATTTTAGTCCAGCGTTCTGAATACACTGTACAAAAATGTGTGAGTAATCTGTATTCTCTTTTTAAATTCAGAGCAACTGCTGCATGGAGATACTAAACATTTCACCCACAGCCACTGAAAGGCTTATTCTCCATCACAGAAGGGCTCAGTGGTGGTGGCAAAACAGGGCACATTTGTTCATACACCAAAAATGTTCATTTTCCTATGTAAGTTGTTTTCATCTACCTGTCACAAAGAGTTACTACCAGGAAAACTATTCTGTTTTGAAAAGTTTAGGATGTAAACATCTTTCAGTTGAAAACTTGCAGTGTGGAAACTGCTCTATCAGCAAAAGCTCAGAAAGATTATTAATCATAGCACTTGAGCGGGTCAGGTCTGCTAAGGACACGACAAATCTTGTGCAGAACAACTAAATAGGTCCTTTATGAGAGATCAGGAGGAATCCATGAACATAGTGCAGAGATAACTGAGGATTTGTAATTGGACCACTGTGGAGGATTATGAATTTACAGAAGTATTGCTTCAGATGTTGGGTCTAAATGCAGGCCTCACCGAAAAAGCCAAGAGACATGACAAAGTTTAAGAGCTGATATTTAGTATAAATTCCTGAGATTGATGATATTGATCCTGTATTTTTAAAAATAACCAGGGTACTTTTTTGTATTCTTATCACTCTACCACTTATTTACCTTTTCCAGTAGCATTTGAAAGTTTTACAAGGAGGTTCTGCTGAACATTTCTGGTTCTGTCAGTCTGAAGCTTCCAATCTCTGAGGCATCTCCAGGCATTGTGTGGCAATTGATTAGTCTTTTTTGGAGAAGGACCATGAATAATGGCAACAGTTTATAAAGTGAAAAATCCTTAAAGTGAAAGAGAAATAGGGAAATATGCTTCTGTAACAATCATATATTTGTAGTGACCCTTTAAATAGTGCATTGAGTTTGTATTACAAACTCACACACATCTATATACAATAAGGTCAATCAATCGACTGCTAGTATCAAAAAACATAGATGAATCTGCTGATAAAACTTAGAGCCATTCAAGGTTGTTTAAAGTTGTTAAAATTACCAAGAGGCAGCTGAAGTGAGTTTGTTGAACTATTGTTTGGGATACCTCAACAGTATTGTTAAAGTGTCAATTCTAAGAATGTTCCATTAATGATTCTTAAAAAGCCTATGACTGAAGCCCTCCAACATTGACCACAAGAGTTTTCCAGGAGAAATACAATTTCATTTCTATTAACATTTTACATTAGAGCAGCAGGCAGGAGGAACTGGTTGCTTAGCAATAGAAACTTGGAAGGAAAAAGTGTCTGGTCCTTTAAACATATGAAAGGGTTCATGTGTATTTCTGTGGGTGCATCCATTCATATATATATATTCACATATATACCCTGATGAAATGTGTATGGTTCTCATTTTCAAAGAGATATGCTTAATGAAGAGAAGGAAAAAAGAAAGCAACATTATTAGTTCAGACAGGATTTAAAGTACTTTTCTGGTTAGTAATTTAGGATGTTCACCTACAGCAATGCTGTAGACTATGACAGCAAACCCAGAAGGTTTAAGAAGAAAGAAAAGCAAAAGCCAAATTGAAAAACTAGGAAGATGGGTCTTATCAGCCACAACAACCTCAGGCAACACACTTGTTTGTCTGCCACAAAGTGTTCTATCAGTATTGAATGCTACAAAGTTATAAATAGTACAGATGGTTTTTCCAATCAGTGATTGTACAAATCCATGTTTCTAGGGATTGGCTGGAAAAAATGAGGAGGTTTATCTAATTTTCTCTGTCAGGCTGTTTATTGCTCTGTACTAGAAAAAGTTAAAGAAGAACTCTTCCTTAATATCTTCCCTAAATTTTAATATTTCAGAACAGAAATTATCTCTAAGGTTAGCAGCCTAAGATTAGTTTGGTTCTCATTTTGCAAAATGGCTTTGCCTAGTCAGCATCCATATTCAAATTTGTATTTGCTTATTTCTTGCAGTCACTCACTCATTAGTAGTCGATACAGAAGGCTAGACATAATGATGCTTAATCTCACAGGTTTTATTGCAAACTGTTAAATGTTTACCAGCTTGCTACAGTCGTATCTGAAGATAACAGACTTTACAGCTTCGTTATTTAAATCCAGAGCTGATTTTCAGGCATAATTTTGAGATCAAGTCTGCAAAGGAGCTCCAAGTACTTCTGCTAAAACTGACCTGCAATGAATACATTTTCTTCCAGAGCCATGAGTGAATGATCTTAAAACAGATACTGGAGAAGATCCTTTAAAAACAAATAAAGAAACAATCTAACATCCATCTTAATGCCACATGACTCACTGACGAGGCTCAGATAATTCATTTGAGACTGAACTAGATAATCATATCCATTCTTCTAGTTTGTCCAAACATTGTTCAGTGCCCACTTCTTCAACCAAAGGGGCTTTCAAGCGAAACTGGAAGACAAAGACTTAGAGAATTATCTAGCAATAGAGTAATTTTTCCTGTCATGTCCCATGGGTTTTTTCTTGACATAAATGCATAATTAGAAGGCAATTAACAACATATATGGAAAGCAGCAGTGGAGACTCTACCTTGCCTAGAAAAGAGAAGGCTTTGGGGTTATTGATTTGCAGCCTTCCAGTACCTGAAGGGAACTTGTGGGAAAGATGGGGCAAGAAAATTTAGAAGGGCACACAGTGACAGGACAAGGCGGAATGGCTTCATACTGAAAGAGACTGGGTTTAGACTAGGTACCTGAATGTATGCTCTGGAACAGAGAAGCTGGGGATACCACACCCCTGGAAGTGTTCAAGGTCGGGTTGGATGGTGCTCTGAGCAACCTGGGGTAGTGGAAGGTTACCATGGCAGGGGGGTTAGAAGTAGATGATCTTCAAGGTCTACTTCCAACCCAAGCCATTCTATGTTTCTGTGATGGATTCTATGATTCTATGACTCTGTGCCTCTTGGGAGGTTGTTCCAGTGATGGATTGCTCCTACTGTTAACATTTCTTTCTTACATTGAGATAAAGTCTGTCCCAGTGCAACTTGTACCTGCTGCCCTTATCTTGTTCATGTGGCTATTTGTGAAGAGACTTTCTTTTCTAACTTCAGAGACCAGAATATAAACAGTTCCATAAATGAGGCCCTATTAATGACTAAAATCAGGATAGGCTTTTCCCAGAGGTGTATAATATTTGCACTTTGGTCATCCATAAGAGACAGATTTAATGAGAGATATTTCCTCAACTGCCATCTCTAACTGATGTGCTTTTTGATTGTATCATTTCTACTGATTATTAGCTATGAACTGCCCCAGTTCTCTTCAGCATCACCAAAGCCTCCTTCAGCATATTTGTCGTTCTTCCTATAATCTCATTAATAAACATACTAATGAGGATGAATATGAAAAATTATCCTTGAAAAAATTCATTACTAATCCCTATTCAGAGAACTCCTAATATAAACATTTTGCATTCTCTTAGTTACCTAGTTCTGTATCTCCCTTATAGCTCTTCACTTTATTTCTATAAGGTAGACCTTAAGTCATTCTACTATAGCAATTGAGTAAGTTATTGTTTTAAATCTAGGTTAGTTACAAAACACATATTGTATTGTTTTAGAAGTTTTGGGTTGGGGTTTTGTTTTTTCTATAAAAGGATATTTAAATCATTGCAGTTTACCTTTAATATAATCTTGTGTATTTCATCATGGTTTGTTTCCCTGTGCTAATTAGCTGTCCTTGAGACTAAATTAAAAGATATTTGAAACTTGGGCACCAAAATTAATGCAAGCTAATTTTTTCCACGGTTACAGAGGCTGAGGTGAAGGGTTGCAGAAGGGCTTGAAGAAGCAGAAAAATATTTTTGCATATGATAGCCTCAATACCTTACAACCAAATACTAAAAAAAGTAAATTGAATGTTAAGTAATAGTGCATAATTACACATCCAGAGAGCTGATAATAAAGAGTAAAGTACAACAAACTGTAATCCAATCACAAAGCAAAGCATGCAAATGAAACAATCAGTTTAAGATGCTGAATTGGCAGTGTTTAATAAAGATTTATAGAGAAAGAATATAATTTAGCATAGCAGAAAAAAAATTCTATTAGCAAATATAATCTCCCTGATGCAATTCCTTTTTGGTACATGTTAATTCTTCTATTAACAAATCTCCAATGATTTTGCATTGAATATTCAAGGGAACTGAGTCAATATTAGGGAACCATATTATTCCCCGCCTGAAAGAAAATGTTCATTACAGCTACTGAGAATTCATTTGAACACATGAAATAAAATATAGCCAAGTATTAAGCAATACAGAATCCAAGTGCTTGAGACCTATAGAGTTTTCATGGTAATCACCACCCCTGAATCTAGGATACATGATGTCTAATCCAAAAACTGTCTGCCTCATTGTTCCTGTCTTAGTTTAGATGTTTGTTTGTTTCATTCAAATACTGTGTTACAAAGTACAATACTTTGTACAAAGATTTACATACACAATAAAACAAGAAATCAATATATTCTGTATTTGATCCTATTGAAGAACCACCCCAGTCCGCTGTTGTGTGGGGGGCAGTACCATGCTGTTTCTGGCCTGAAAAGATTTAAAAGAGCATTACCTACCACAAAATTACATCCTACTTAAAATGAGTACAACTAAAAAACTTTGTTGAATAGATATAAGGGACTGATTGAATTTGTGAACAGGTAAGATGGGCATAAGTTTACTTTTAAATAAACTTTGCTTCTTTATTTTAGAAAATACAAACATAGGAATTCAATATGCATCCATTGACCATTGACACTCCAGAAAATCTAGCAGAAAATCCTTGCTCTTTTGTGTGACTCTGTGACTAGATTTTGACTCACCACTATTAAAACATACCTAAGTAACAGCACATAGAGTACAATACTGGTAAATTTGATTTTCAGTTGGCAAAAAATGACCAGACAACTTTTAGATTCTTTGATGACATCTGAATTATCCATACACACTGCAGTATGCTTCTCACTGTTCATGATTCCTACACAAAATAAGCATTAATTACATTCTGGAAGCATTTATCATAGAGCTGCTTTGATTCTCTACTAACAAGCAATTTGCACTGTTTACTCCTTTAAAAATACTTTGTAATCTGAGTTAGGGAAGGGCCTGCTCTGTAAAGTGTTGGCACTTGAGGTCCAAGCCAATAACCACAAGTGACTTAGAAAGTGTGATTTCCTAATGCCATTTGTGTCACAGTTACAGAGGGAAGATAATTTTAGCTAGAATTCAAGCATTTGAATCTGGAACACAAACTGGTTTATAGCCAGCACAAATCTGCAAGCATTTAATCTTCCTGAGGGACCAGAAATTATATTAGCTGTTCACATGGCTTAACACTGCCAGACTGCAATTACTGCTGAAGGGCTCGACAAAGGACTTGAGCCCCTTGAAACCCAAGGGCACTACTGGGCACTGGTGCTTTGGCACTCCCCAGATGGGCTTTTGCCCACTCCCTAGTGTTTTCAGCATGTTTTCACTCCTCCCATTTCCTATTCCACACTTAAAACAACAGGAACCCTCACTTTAGCACTTAATGGCTAGGGAAAGGGGCATGTGAGGAGCAGAGAGCAAAACTAAAATATGTCCCTCTGCTAATTTAATAATTAAAAATGTTCTCCCTATAACCTTGTTCAGTGCAGCATTTAAGTTTCTCTGAAATTTGTGGCTTTATTCACACTTTAAAGTGCTTCTTTGGACAAGTGTCTTCATACAGATAATAAATTTACTTTTCCTATTCCCATCCAGGAGCTCAAGAACATTCCTCTTGCAATAACTAAGAAAATTTTTTTAGAACGCCTTTTTATTATAACAACAAAAAGTTATTTTGACTTTGAAACAGGATAGAAAAGTTCTGCATTCAGCAAAAAGGCTAAGCATTTCATCACCAAATTGAAAACCAAAACCCAGATACTGTTGTTTCTGTTACTTTTAGATGTCTGTTTTCTGTATATTAGAAGAAAGAAAGATGATTTTTTTTTTTTTTTTTAATGCTATATTCAGCCAAAATTTACATTTCCTGGGAAGGAGGGAACAAAACCATCTGACAAAGACCTACATCAATCAATTAAAAATTCTGGATACTCTTTTGTACTTTGAGAAGAATTTGTCATTGAGCTAGTTTTCTTATGACAACAGACTTAGCTTCCTGTAAGAGTTGCTGCATTGCTGTCGTGGTGCATGCTTGATAGTCTGCGTGTGC
This sequence comes from Dasyornis broadbenti, assembly GCA_013397935.1. Classification (NCBI taxonomy): domain Eukaryota; kingdom Metazoa; phylum Chordata; class Aves; order Passeriformes; family Dasyornithidae; genus Dasyornis; species Dasyornis broadbenti. The sequence continues at coordinate 1,904,352 of VZRN01005540.1, forward strand.
TTCCTGCTTTTCTTTCTTGGTGGCAAACAGGAAAATTCTGTGCTGTGACAGCTCAACTTCTTATAGTCACCCTGAAATCACACACTACCTCGTCACGAAGAGTGTGTAAGCAGCATTAGGAACAACTTGCCTCTCCAACAACTGAGCTGCTAAAACCAGAGTAGTAATGTGCAATCACAGAGGTAGAGGATCAGTGAACAGTAAGATACTGTGATATGGAAGTCATTTTTCACATCTGTAGTAAAGTGAATGCATTACATTCATTCATCTGTGTCGAACCTTAATTGTCAACCTGCGTTTATGGACTCGCGGGGCTTTTGAAAGCACTTGTCATCAGAACGTGCACTATTACAAATTTCATTAAAAGCATATTTAAGGCATGCCAAATTGTGTTCTTCGTCACCAAAAAGTAATGATCCATTGCATATTTATTTTTGCAGCCAGCTAATGAAATGCAATGAAAAGTGACACAGCAATGCCTAGTTGCTGAACAAGTGCATGTGTTTTCAGGATGAATAAAGTTCTTACAATGCTGACTACTGTCAGACTTAGCCAGTGACCAGAATTAAAAAAAAAAAAAAAAACATCTCTCCTTACTGATGAGGCATTTTAGTCACATTCATATATATGTGTTTTAATGACCTGAGTCCTCTGTTTCATCTTAGATGTAACTAAATCACAGTAATCTGGATATCTTCAAGGTCCCCTTCATGGAAATGTATGGTATTTCTTCAAATAGAGATGCACCTCCTAAGTGGTACATTCTTTGCACTGTATTCAGTGTATTGTGGTAGTACAATCCTGTACTGTTGTGCAGTGTACAGTGCATTATGTAGCTTTACATACTTAGTGCAAGACAAAACAATAATAATCAGCAAAAGAGAAATATTTTCCTGAGTTAGAAGCCATAAAATCAGTAATAAATCTCACTAAATTTCATTCTCATAGCTATGATAGTATTCTTCTATCATTGGATCTGGGCTAAAAACTCCCTGGAGTAACCTCTCCAGCAGTAGAACTCCTTTGACCTGGTATTCAGTCAGTGCTGTGGGAACAAGCCTGGGCAATGTGCACTCTTTGGAGTCATAGCTGTGAAAAAATAATGCAGGTGCAATTTCATGTATGTTTTTGTAGGCAGCCTTAGTCTAGCTGTAGGGCAGATTTCAAGTCACTCGACTTCAAGGCAAATCAAAGCAGAGAGGAATAATTTCCTGCCTCTTTGACAGAGACACAAACTCTGAACAGAGTACGGTCACATTCTGCCTGGAAACTGTAACAGCTGCAGCAAACATATGGAGCTGCCATGGAAGAAAAGCTGTTTGGTTTGTGGAGTGAGACCCTAATCAAAGTGATTGATGTTGGATATGATGCAAAAATGCAGTACATATCCCTTTTGAAGGAAGATACTCGAGAGATAAACACAAAATGCTCTAATAAATGGAACAGACTGAAACACCTGTAATACCTCTAGGATAGATGTTAAAATCACTTAGAGTTATATTAGCAATGAATCATTTTCCTTAATATAAAATATAGAAGATATAAAGTAAAAATGAATCACTGGTGCAATATTAACCATGACATATTTGATTTTTTACACTATTATTTTATTCTCTCTTTGGTAGTTGTAGCTGTTATGCTACATATTGGAAAAAAGTGTGATATAGCCATTTATATCTAATGGGATACAAAAGGTAGGGTACAGCCAATGAATCTCCTGTTAAAAGCCAGTTTCTGTTAAACGTGCTAGCAATGAATGTTAACATCAGAACAACTATTTTAGTCATTGGACCTTTGCCATTGTTATTGAGAGAACTTTTTGAGTAATTAGATCAGGATTCTGAAGACAGAATACATACTGCTAATGAATCAACAATACACAAGTATGGCAAGTCATGCTATTTTCATCTTTGTTACAAGACAGTAGCATGAGCAATAGTGGTTGCAGTTTCTGAAATTTTTTAGAGACTAATAGAAAAGCTGAGAAAGTCCATTTCTAACTCACTATTTTCATGAAGAGCTGGTACTCTCAGAGTACCCTTGTTCCACACATGTAAACTGAAAATGGTAATTTTGGGGGTGTAAATGGCACAGGCTTGTTTTCTAAAAGAGTTTTGATTGCCTTTCATGCTGCTTTTGGTTCCCTACATCTTTGATTTATTAGCATATGGAAGGAAAATGGTAAATCATTCCTATTAGATGTTCATTTGACTGGGTAGGATGCTGCTTAAAACAATATTTGGGACAGTCATATTCAGGCAACATGTTTTTTTAGTTTCTGATATTATTTGGAATGCTTACAGATCTTAAGTGGTGGACCTTAATGTAACAATAAAGAAAATTATATTAGTTCAAGTAAATGGTTAAATAAAATCTCAAGTGCAACAGAAGTATTCTACTGTGTCTGAGACCAACAGATGGGACAAGCTAACAATGGTCTGTGCATCCTCAGACTCTAGAAAATCACACCTAGATAGCACCTGCTGCTCTGCTAGCAATAACACATGAAAAAACCCAAAAAACCAAAACCACATAAAAACTTTGGGGTAACTAATATGAGGGAAATAACTTAGAATGGATAACTAACTTATAAATAATTCAATTCACAGGAGACTTTTCCCAGTCACTATGTCAGTGTTTTCAGCTGTCTGCAGAGAGTTTTCTATATTGATGAACATGTTTTCTGTTAGAATAGTCCAAGTGGTAAAGTGACTGGCAATAAAAACTTGTGCTTCCAGATACAATACACCTCTTTATATATTTATGACATTTGGCAAATGTCCTGCTCTTGAAATCATGAGTGCATTTACCTCCTACTGAAGTAATTGCAAGCCAGCAATTCTCTGGATCAGTACAGCCAGGATCAGCAACTACAGGACTCTATAAAATTATTTCAGTTAAGTCCTTTCTTGTACAAGCAGGCTTTACAATAGATGAAATGCATTTTCTTTTAGAAATATTTTAATTGCATAGCAATCTGTTTGATATCAAGCTTTCTTTGCAGTCAAAAGCAGCAAAGGCTTTTTGGGCAATCACCAAAGGTTCAAATTTTTCCTTGCAATAATTTTACTGTATACTCCAAGCAATTACATATAATTTAACACATATTACATTTTGAAAGGAAAGTCAATAGCTTGCCTATCATCCTAACCTTTAAAATCCGATAAAAAATATCCATGACAGTGGCAATAATCCTGTATTTGTCCAACCCTGTACTTAGAGACAAGACTACAAAAAGGTTTATGTTATAATTTTCCTCCACTCCATTCCTCTAAAGAGAATGATTCATTTAGTTGGGTACATGCAGTTGCTGGTGCCCTCTCTGCTCACACACACTCTATCCTCATCCTAGCAGGGAGCAGGGAGACCAGCTTCCATCCAACTCCTCCCTTCACACACTGACAGCACAGGGAGCCCACCTGCACCACTGCTGGAACTGACCCACAGCTGTGGAACCTACTAAACTGTACCTAATTTTTGAAGTAATATTAGAGATTTTTTAAAAAGCCCTATTACACTGCAGGGTAGTTCTCCAAAGATTTCTTTTCTGCCATATGTAGTTTCTCACTTTCAAAAACTGTGAAGACGGTCTTACTGATGAACGTTGTGTTAAAAGTTTGTCTTCCATACATTTATTATAGATATGCGTGAGAGTTTTGATACATTAAACCTCTTGACATACTGAAGTCGCACTTTACACCAAGATAGAAGAATATTCTGAGGAATAGTCACGAGCAGCTTAAAAACTCATGGGTAAGAGTCAAAGACCAAGGCAACAAAGGGAAATCAGTGTTTGGAGTGTGCTGCAGGTTGCTCAGTCAAGGGGAGCCTGCTGCCAAAGCCTTCCTGCGCCAGCTACAGGAGGTGTTGCACTCACAGGGCCTTGTCCTGCTGGGGGCCTTCAGCCACCCCAACATCTGCTGGACAAGTAGCCCAGTGAGTTGCAGGCATCCAGGAGACTCCTGGGATGCATGGAGGATAACTTCCCAAGCCAGGTAATACGCCTACCAGAGGGGATGCAATACTGTAATTTAGTAATATGAGGGAAACTCATGAGTCAAAACTTTCTTTGTGTATTGTTTTCCAGTTCCTGCAACTCTGAGGACAAAGAATGCAGCAGAAATCACGATAACCTCAGGAAAAAAAAAAAAATACTAGATTCTATTAATGGATACAGTACATACTAGGATCAATAACTGGGATCAGAAGCTCAATGTTAACAAACTCAGTTATAAATCACTAACTTTAGAATAAAAAGACAGGATAAAAGAAGTGGCATGAGTCACAAGAGTTAGACCACGAGAAATTAAAATATTTGTTTTCATTTCACTCAAAAATGTCCACTTCCTCTGCAGACATATAGTACAAAAATGCTTTTCCAATGTTTTGCAAAATAAGTGATTTTAAAAATCCAAGCCCCAGGCTTAAAATCTTGAAATAAAATTAAAAGCAAACAAACAAACAAACGAACAAAAAAGTATTGGTAGGAGTACTGGTATTAGCACCAAGCATAGTAGGTGACTGGTATTCTTCCCAGAAAAGACAGATATTAATACTACTCATAAAGTAATCAAGTCTTGTTTAATCTTTCTTTCCAAAGGAAATTATTTTCTGTCTTTCTCATATGGGCAACAGTGGCTACTAAACTCCATTTCTCAGCTTTGTTGTCTTTCCACTATCTGAACATCTTATTTTTACACTCTTACAAGTCCCATAACTCAAGGTGCAATTTCTGCTGTATAACTATGTTGAATAAAGTTGTTTACTTCTTCTTCTAGGATACAGATTATTTTTAAATTTATTTTGATTTATTCCAGCAAATTAAAGAAAACTACTGTATTACACATTTAGTCAAAGGTCTGAATAAATCAATCAAGAGAATTCTTCAAAAGGAAGGAAGGGTAGTCTAACTCTCAGATATGTAACTTTTATATATAAAAGTCCTTATTCCTTTTAGAGTAATGTGTCTGTAATAGGTTGTCATAGACAAATGAGCTTTTAGGGAGCTGCACGGAATTCATTGACAGGCAGAAATTACAGTTGTGACCCTATCTAAAGCCTAATCCCTTGGTAAGTCAGTTCTTCTCTTCCCCCTCTTATCTTTCAGTTTCTTATGCAGGATCCTGTAGCTTGCATTGAATTAATTTCCTACGTCCAAGGTTTCCCATTTTTGAAATATAGCTTTTTCCCCCAAATTTCTGTAGGCTTGCCATCTTGACTTGTCCTCATTGCCCTCTAAGTGTTATTCATCATGTTTCTTAGCAAAGTTCCCAGCTTCAGCTGGGCTTTCAGTTTCTTCAATTTTTATCAGTCCTTGTCTCTCAAATATCATTTACTCTCCCAAATCAACACAGTGCCAGAACATTGCAACATTCCAGTAAGATCTTGTCAACTTTTCCTCTTTCCATCATGAATGGTCTTCGGATTATGCTTCTCCTAAATTATTATATGATGTTTAAAGATAGCCAAGCCTGGACTCAGAGAAGTTTAGCATCCTGCTACCCTTTCTTAAGTACTGCCATATGAAAAATACCATTCTCAGATATTTATCAATATCAGTGCATACATTTAAAATTTGCCAATAATGACTGTGTGAGGGACAGGTGAATACAGCTGACATTTCTGAAACTTTGATTGTCCTGTATTCTTTGCCTATGAGAGATGCAAATTATCAGGAAAGCCTATTCTGTTTCTATTAGAACAGCTTCCTAGTCAATCACTTTCTCGTAAATCTTTATATTTTACTTTCAAGTGGAGTTTCTATTTGAGTGGTTAAATATCAGATATATAATTGTATCTTTGAATTAACATTTGTTTCTCTCCCATGACTCATTTAGCTTCCAGAAAATTAGACAGCTGAAGAACTATACCAAGAACTGAACTGCATCATTTCTCTATAAGGAAAGAATGTTATATTATCATACATAGTTTTCTGTATATGCTTTATGTATGATTATAATGTGCAGTTAAAAAGATGCTTGTGTTCACTGTTTTAAAAAAAAAGTAATTATTTCTTGCCTAATCTCCTTTTCTAGAAAACAAAAGATATTGCTTAATTTTCAAGGGAGTTATTACCAGAAAAAAATGGAACGTGAAACTCATATCCAGCACAATAAATGAAGAAATTGATATTAATTTCAGTAGGAGAAGAGCTGGACCTAAATTTGATAAACAAGTAAATACAAGATAAAGAATTCTCAAAGAACACTGAAGCCGAATGTCCAGCTATTTCCAACTTTTTTATTTCCCTGACTTCACTTGACACTCATTCTCTCTTGAAACAGAAAGCAAAATCAGCACAAAATCTTCTAAACCTAATCAAGAAACTCATGTGACAATAAGCATGAAAACAGCCACTCTTTGATTTGGAACAAGTTTTCTGCACATGTAAGTGAGAAGATAATCACTTACTTGGGAATTACAGCTGTAATTATTTGTCCTTACAGATTTTACACAAATGAGTCTTTACATTTATAACAGTTTTTGATAATGTAGTATCTGTATTTTAACACTACACAGATCATTAGCATTCATTTTTAGCCACAATCACAAGTCATACTGCTGAATGTATCAAAACCTGTAAATCCTACTAATTAGTAACATTGGCAGTTGTGTGATATCTTATTGTCGTTCATCAGACAGCTTTATTTTGGTTTAAAAATTATGAAACTAAACAGCTTTGATCCTCTGTCATTCTTCATTTACAATCTGATGTGGGGACAAACCCACACAGACAAGCCCACACATAATATGGTCTTATTAACTGAAAGAAAATGCAACTGAAACAATCTCTGCTGATAAAATAATGTTTTTGCGATTTCTCACAACACAATAGACAAATTGGCAATCCAGCAATTCAAGATGATGCACATCCTAGAAAAAAAGAGAATTTAGCTGATAACATTATGAATCTTAAATTTCTTTTGAAGTAACATTTACAGAAGTTCTTACTATCTTTACATAAACTCAAACAATAAAGCCTGACTTTATTCAGACTGTAATAAAATCAGATATTTCTTTCTGTATCTATTAGAAAAGTTTGCATCTGTTTTATTTACTTGGCATCATCAGTAATTCATCAACTTATCTTTTGAAATTCACAGTAAAATAAAGTACAAAGTATTCTAGATCTAGTCAAGTATCTCAATGCTTGTACTAAAAGAAAAACTAAATAGGCATAAAGTCAGTCCCTCCGTTTGAATGTGAAATTGGGAGCATAAATCCATGCAAATACAAGAAACCAACATTTACAGATGCTTCAGCATGTTCTTCTCGTAAGTACTCATATAACCCTAACATCACTAAGCTCTTTCACTTGGAGAGGAATAAACTTGTTTAACAACAGAAGCTTCTACCTCAAAACAGTCAAATACCTTTAAACAGATATTATTAGGCAGCAATACTAAGCAGCGGGTCAGCACTGCACTGGTAGCCAGCAAACCCTCCATAGTAGCCTGGTTCATAAATTGCCAGATGAAAGGCATCCCTCACTCACATCACCCAGAGAGGTGCAGGTCTCTGCAGGCTGTGTCACACACCAGCATCAGGATGTCTCAGCTACCCCAGCACACCTCAAACGCCAAGAGGTGGCCACATGGAAATCCTACCCCTAGTCAATAAAAGCATTGGCCTGAGGCAAGAGATTAATTTTACTTCTCAATGTGACCACTTCAGAAGGAGAGCAATTGCTCTCTAAATATTTAATTTAGCTGTGCCCATTTATGATAATGGAATTTTGAACACATGGCAGAGCTGTGGTTATTTTCGTAGACACCTGAAGACAGCTTATTCCAGAATGATATCCCTGCCTTAGACATTCAGTGTCACAGCAGCTTACCTAGAGTCCCCAAAATAAATACCAGCACCAGCCAATTATCTTAAATGCAGCAAAGACTAATGAAATGTCCTTACAAAGAGGTGTCAAAAAGAAAAGTGAAATTATACAGATTGGAATCTCTATTAATACCGAGTATGAGTACAAAGCCTAAGTGAAATGAACAGAAAATAAAAAGAGCCAAGAACAAATGATTGCCAGAGTATAGAATAAAAATATGCTGAAAATTAACAATTTAATAGCTGAGCTGTGAGGAAGCTGGAAAAAGGTACTCTTTTGAGAGGCAGAAAAAAAAAATGTTATTTTCTTCAATTTATCTTCAGAAGTCCTAAAAATTGTAAGCATTTAGAGTTTGAAAAGTCAGAAGTAGACTGCCCAGTGCCTTTTTCTTCCTCATGAAGAGATATTTGATCTACCATTTTATGTATAAAGAAAAACTTAATTTTAAAATATCACATCAGAAGTTCATTAGAGAAGCTCAGTCTCAGAAAAGTTGCAGATTTTACTGCAATACATCACTATCATTTCACAAAATAAATGCCTTCAAGTGAATTAAAAAAAAAAAAA
>VZRN01005540.1:1912759-1928170 GCA_013397935.1 Dasyornis broadbenti
AAAAAAAAAAAGCTTTATTCTAATGAGTAGAAGAACATAAACGATGCATAAAATTAACTTGTTACAAATCCAAATGGTGGATTCCAAGATAAATGTCTTCTGGTTTCTCAAACAAATTTTAGATAATTTGGTGAGAACAAATCTAAAAGGAGCATCTAAAACAAGCACCTCCGTATTGTGCTAGAACTTGTAAGAGCACTTCCTCAGTAGCGTGAAGAAAAAAAAAAAGAGAAATGTTTTCTGGTAGAAATTAAATATTTGTTCTTACATGGTAGTTGAAATATCACAGCAGAAGGAGACTTATATTGTTCAAAAACTTGTTCTTATACACAGCCAAAAAAAAAATCAGTCCCAGTTTAATTGTTCTCTATGTTTTGTATAACAATTCAGTAACTACCAAACTAGTATTTGAGGTTTCATTTCATTAAAAACTATCTTTACTCTCAGGTAGCTGTTGTATTTTATAAAATGTAAGAAATTAACAAAATAATGCCTTGTGAATGTCTGTTTCACTGGGAGTTGTCACAGGAAAAGACTGGATGTCTAATCTTGCATAGTGACATTATACTGGCCTGTTTTCAAAGATGAAAATCTTGAATTCTATTTAAAATAAGATGATGTTCCACAGCAATATATAACAACCAGTCTCCAGGACAGGTGGAAGAAAACAAAGGCATTTATCACAACGGGAATCTGACTGCCTAAAGAGAAAAGGGAAAGCAGCACAGATACATGGATTTATGTCCATCGGGCCAGAAGCAGCAGCATTTTTGCTCATGTCACAGACTTTGAATTTGAGTTATTCCTAAAACGAAATGATGAAGTAGAATCATGATCCAGTGCTTTCTAAGCTTAATGTACTTCACTGTTCCTAACTATCTGCATTTTTTTCAGTCTGTCTCTTTATTTATGATAGAGGAGAGAGAATGAGAGATATTATTCTTTCGAAAGCAAATCGTTGTCTTGCTACTAGAAACCACTTAAGTCGACTGAAATTATGAACATTAGAAAAAGGGCAGGCTGAGACTATTCTGCTGCAATTCTGCAGAGGAAAAACCTAACGAAGAGGAGTAGAGGCACTGTCATGACACACCATAGCATGAATTCAGAATTGATTTTCTTTACTTGCTGGACAAGAGCACATTTTTATACAAAGCTCTGTTCATGTCCCATAGCTATTTAGGGTCTGTAGGAGGAAATGTTGACAGTCTCTTTCTTAAGCCTTCTTGTCACTAATACTGCAGCCTCTGCCAACTTGGCATTGCAAGGCTTCTATTGGACTCTGTGTGGGATTTGTAAAGCCCAACAAATTGAGAAAAATACTTGCCTCAGAGAAACTTCAGGATTTTCTCTTAGGAGATACGTATTACGAAAAGTATGTTGCTTTAATGATTAGAATTTTCTAGCATTTGGATGAAACACAAACCTACGGACCTACAGTAATTAAAATCCATACTGTAAAATACATATTTTTGTTTGAAAGAACAATTTTATATCTTTAATACCTCTGCAGTGAAAATACGTGAAGATTTGCAGTGACTCTCAAGAGGAAGTAACAGGCATCATTTCAAGATGCTAAACTATTTATTGGTTTAATTAAGTTTACAATTAACATTATAATACAATTTATAGAGGTTTAACTCTTTCCTCTTTTCAGTTATATTAATCAAATGGGCCCTTGCAACAAAGAGCAGATACAATTTACAAACTGCCACTAAGAGCCAGTGTGCTGCAGACATCATTGAGCTCCAGATTGGTTAAGTATTTTGCATTTTGAACAGGCATTAGGTAAATGAAGAAGCAGAAAGTGGCAATAAATTACTGATATTTTTGCTTCAGAATTTTATTATGTATTTCTGGACTTTTGTTTCATGAAAGAGCTGTTCATACTGTACTTGACCCGTTTTCTGAAGGTATAAAGGAACACAGAAGTGGTTTCTGTCAGATGAGAATCTCACCAAGCCCAGTTTCCTTCCCAGAGTGGCTAGTGGCAGATGAGTAAATAAGAAAAACAGCATCACAGCATGGTATGTGCCAGCACTCTCCAGCTCTGCTATTCTGCAAGGAAACCTTTTTGTTTCAGGTTTCATGAGAAAAGGAGACATGTCTATATACCTATATGAAGCCAAACAAGTATTCACTGTCACAAAGCAATTACTGTCCTTTAACTGACTCTAAGATGGAATTAAACATCAACAGGTCATAAGAACAGTATTGTTAATTGTAAAGTGGAAGGAAAAGAGTCTGAGAGAACATCAGATGTTTCTCGACTTTGTATGCTGAAGCATTTTCATGTGCACAGGTTTTCCTTTACCTGGAAAAAATCAGGGGGAGAAGCCACAGCACCCTAAGGAGGAGAACTGGTGCTCATGGCAGTACAAAACATGAAGAAGTTTGTGGCACTGCATTTTCATTCAGGTGAACTTTTAATGCAGTAGAGTACTATTAGTAATACAGTGTAGAATGGACTAAAATCCAATCACTGAAGACTGTGGCATATAGTTGGGACATTAGTCCCCTCTTCTGGTATTTCAGTAAACTCTAGAAGGTAAAGCTAATCCTATAGTGTATTTTCAGCTACAAAACTGTTATTTTAAAGTACTGGTCTATTGTCATGCAGAGAGCAAAGCCATTTTCTGAAATGTTTATAACTTCAAAAATATGTTTTCACTTATACTATACTCAAAGTTTTGTCGGAAGATAAAATCCTGTGTTATTGATTCTCCTATTAGTGTTAATGTTGGGTTTTTTTCCTAATTTTTGTTACAATTTCTGCAGCTGTGAAGACGAGATCAGACCTTTAGGCATGTCGGGACCTGTATTTTGGATAGAAACTCAGCAGATGCTTTTACATACCCTTGTCTCTCTCTTCAGAGTGAAAACCATTAGAAGCAAGAATTTACCTTGACATGCACCTCTATTTTCTCAACAACAGAGCTGTTTAAAAATTTAAAATGGCAATGATTGGTGAACCACAACAGTAAGTGCAATCGATAATGAAAACAGGTTTATTAGCTCTCTAACTGCTCCTGTCTCCCCATGTATCTTCTGTAAACTTGCTACTCTTTTTTTCAGGTGTTAGAAGAACGTTTCACGTTGGGGGTTGGGAGGGAAAACAGCTTATCCTGAACGAGGTGCCTGAATTAAGAAGTGTTTCTGTTTTGATCATGGAAGTGATTCTGGTTTCCCATTGTCTATAGAGAGACCGAAATTACATTAGACTCATAGTTCCATTACCAAGAGTTGGGCAGTGTCAGTATGTAACGCTTTGAAACCTGCTTAAATAACTGTGATGATGACAAAGAGACTCATTAAAGTTCTGTACATCTTACAGCCCATTAAAGTTCCTGGGCACCCAACAGTCTTGCTCAATTGGGTATATACATGTTTACAGAATATGAGAGCCATAAAAAGAAGGACAGATTTAGTGTCCACAGTACTTTAAAATGGAAAGTATGATTCTGGGCTGTAAATTTACTTTTATATATAAGGTTTATATATATATATATAAGAAGATTTGACCACAGATACATACAAATCTATGTGATACTAATATTCAAGCACACTATAAAAGTTATTCAATGAAACAGTAATTTCAGTGTTTCCAATCCAAGCTTTTATGCTGAATCTGCTCTCCAAAGACTGTAAGTATATTATAGAATGTTTGCTTCATCACCTTGTCTAATAACGAAAACTAATTTAAGAATTCATAAATTCCAAAGACCTCGTAGACTGTCAATAATACATCATAGACTTGCCTTAATAATATCTAACTAACGCAATAATTGCATTTATTCCTTTACTGCTTGTGTGGACAGGAACACATTTAATTATAAAAGCAAAAGTAGGCACATTTTAGCAAATTGCTAGTTTCAGTCATTAAAGGGAAAACAAAATAAAATGTAAGCCAAGCTGTCTTGACATCACAAACCCCTGGTTTCTAAATGCTACAACAAATAAACGCAGTATTTAGTATACATCCATATGTACCACAGAAATTGATGTGCACAGCAGAAGAGCTTATTTTGGGCACCTTATGTCTGTGATACATCTTTTTGCAGGTTTTACTCTAGACTGGTTGTATTTTAGCTTCACAGAGTGAACATAAAATCATGACTGGAGATTTGGATTTAGTTTCATGCAAAAGAAGCCAAACTATTCATTCCAAGAATGTCCAAAGACAGAAATCAAAGTACAGTAAGTGGGGAAAATAAGGCCATTGACTTAGTAATATAACATTTCTTGCTGCTTTAGCACTACTTCAAAATGAAATGTCCTCACTAAGTTATTTGTTTTAGCTTTGGTATCCATTTAATAAAAGGGGAATTATTCTAATCAGTTATAGCGTACAGCATTGGTTAAACTCTTGGCTATTTACACCTCTTTGAATGCGATGTTATCAGAGCAAAGGCTCAAAGCCACAATACCTAAGTAAACATCATCTACTTCAAGAATGTATGAATCATCTGCTATAAATCTGGGGTGTCTGAGGAGCTGCAAAGTTGAACAGAAAAGCTTTGGAACCGTTTTGAAAAAAAAATGTTGAATTTTATTTGTAATTCAGAATTTGAGCATCAATTAGCTAAACATGGGAGTAAAGGAAGACAGCGTATTAGAAGACTATTTTTTCATTCACAGGTTAAGAAAAATTTTAAATTTCTTATACCAATTGCTGAAACAAATTACCTATTTTCAAATTTACACATAAAAAACCTGATATGCTCATCTTCCCCTGAAAAGATCACTAAATTTTCTGGAATAGTTTCTTCTAGTTAAGCGTGTGCCCCAATTCCTAGAGCACATTCCCAAGATGCGCTAGCCTCCCCAAGGTGCACCCATGCTGTCAGTGAAGCCTTGGGGCCTGAAATGGTGTGCATATGCTCTCATAATTGGAGAGTGTAATTAGATGTTCCCTCTTTTATTCCATTGCAAATAAGGAATCAACTCTCAATAATCTTTTAAATGAAATGTCTACTTAGGCTGAACAAAATCATATAAATGTCTGGTTCAGTAAGACAGAAGCAAATGAATGTCCAAACATTTAGTGAAAAGAGTCATCATTATCTGCATCAAAAGTCATATCAATGTAGAAAATGTTTACACTTTTGTTTTGCTATTTCTACAGATATTAGGATAAGATAATTTGAGCAGTTTTGTCTTGTGTGAGTTTATTTGGTTAAGGGGAGAAGAACAGAACTTCCTATTTAACAACACTCTACTGAACAGACAGAATCTCTTGGTGGCACTGAGAGAGACAAGCCTTTTCACAGGAAGTAGCAGGGTCCTGATTCTTCTCCATGTCCAGGAAACTTGGAATGGCATGTAATTGATTATCAGTTGCAAAGACAAAGCATGGAGATTAGTTATTTTTGTTTGACCATGAAACATTTCAATTGCTTATAGGTCAGCATATCATTTGGGTCGACCGATACAGAGTAAAAAAAGTGATTGATTTTTATCGCTTCCATGATGCCACAAAACTGCAAATCAGAGAGACAGGAGACTTTCTAATGAAAATACCCAGAGACTGGAAGCTACAGAGGTCTCAGTGAGAAGCCTTGACATAGGATTTTTAGGATGTCTGCAATGGAGTCATGCTCAGACAAGCCTCTAGAATTAAAACTCTAGACACAGACAAATCTGTCATTTTATTTCGACACACTCTGTAGTGCAGCTGTGTGGATTTCCAAGCCCCATGCTTTGAGCTAAAGCTCTTCCTCCCAGTCCAAGAATCTAAGACACTGAAACCAAAACACTGAAATATTTAAATGCATTTCTAGTGTCCACAGATCTTGGAACACCCTGCAATGCATGTTCTCTTGGCATTTTAGGCTTACAGCTGATTCCCTGCTCTATCCTTCCTCTCTTAGCTTTGGCTTTGGCAAAAAAACTACAATCAGGTCTTTTTGTAACCAATTTTCCCTTTCAGAGCTATGACACTCACTCAGAATATTCAAGCAAAGCAGAAAAGGCAGCATGAAACTACTTCTGCAAAATTAACTAAAATATTCCAGATTTTTTTTTTTCTTCTTCTTATAAAATAGTATAGATTGCGTAAAATAGGATAGATTGCATAAATTTTGCTTTCTATAGCTTTGGAGTACAATATGTGAAGACTGCAATATTAAGCACCTGGTTTGTTCACTTCTATTTTCCAGGTGAACATACTAATATTATTATTCAAATAAGATGTAATAAATCTACAAAACCAGCACAAACTTAGTGCACACTGTAAAAAATCCATAAAGAACATTTTCCTTGAAAGTTACACATCCCAGTTTCTAGGAATACAAATCTGGAACAACAATTTCTTCCAGAATATAAATATATCATTCATATACACCCATATATCTTTTAATAATATCAGTTTCCATTTATTCAGACCATTTTTCTGGCAGAAGACTTATATATGTGACTCATTGTTAATGGGTAAAAAAGCACTGAATACTACTGTGTGTGATAGTCAGATTATAGCCAGGGTGAAATTACCATATATTAATGTCAGAATAAAATGTAACAAATTACCAAAATGAAATTTTATTTTCAGGCAATGCTGAATCACTGTTTTTTCTGGTTAGTATCTATATTCTATATAAGATATTTTACCTGTACATTAGACTGCAATTTAAAGAGGGAGGAAGGACATATGGAATTGCGTCATGAAGAACCACAAAAAGATTTGAAAGATGTTATGCAGATACAATTATGCAAATGTTTTCTTATTTTACGTTGAAAAATTCTATAAAAATGTAACACACCACGCAGAAAGTTTCTATGAAATAAATGAAAAATACCTAGCGCCATCTCAAGTTTGGTTACCCAAGTATTTAATAACTATTTCTAGAAAAATAAAGAAAAAGTTATTTTATCTGGCCTGACAACGCATTAATTGACATCCTTACAATCAGATATTACTTTATTGTTATTTGAAATGACATTACTCTCTGACATCTCTTCTGCACGTGAATACTTAACTTCCTCGCGCAAGGCAGATATCTTACATATCTTTTGGATGCATTAATAGCTTCTTTATTCTCCTGCTGTTTCCTTCTTTTCATTTTGTCCAAGACCTGTGTAGACACATAACTTTTTTTTTGAGTAGCCTAATTTTATTATATTTTTCTTTTATATGTTACTATATGAAAAGAATAGTTTCTCTGAATTTGTATGATATAACTTAAAAGCTCCAAACTCGTGGCAAATAATACTTTCTGACGAAAAGAATTCTGAAGAGTTAAGCCCACAGGAAGTATTAATGACCACATATTACATTTTCAGTACTCTGTTCAATATCCACAAAAGCTGACTTATAAGCAGGAAATGTGCAGAAAGACAATTTTTTGGTACTTTTCTTTAAAGTACTCACCTATTTGGGATAGTTTTAAAACAGTCAGTTGCTAGAAAACCTATTCCTGCCTTTAAACTCATTCACCTTATGGGCTAAGAACAAATGATATGCCATCTAATGATCCTGTTCCATTTCAGTCCATAGAGTTATTATTAGTGACTTGAAGTGGAAATGGATTGAATCTGGAATAAGCATGCTGTAGAAACAGATTTTACATGCACTACTGAAACTTATGCAATGTTTTACCCTCACACAATCACTAACAGAGAAGTTTACAGAACATTACAATCCAGTGATTTGCACTCCCAATATTTAGAAAAATGTTGTGGGCGGGTGAAAAAGCAAACTAATTTTTTACTGAAAGAACATAACATAAAAATCCTCCATCATCTCCCCCTTTTTTGAGCATTGGACTCTGTTCTATACCTAATAAAAATAACATTTCTTTAAAGATTTGAATCAAGACATCCACTATTTCAGTTTTTACACGTGTAGGAAAAATTAGGAGTTTGCTGTTCTATTTCTTTCCATTTGCAGATGCATAAAGCAGTCACTTTAGGAAACGAACCCTGTTAAATTTATAGCAAGTGTGTTCTCCTTTAGTCTAATCTTTGCTGGCTCAGTGTAACATGCTGTCTTTACAGAGTGCCTACCAGAAAAGTAACCTTAACAAATTTTGTAACAGCTAAGGAAGAAAAGCAAAACCCTCCCTTTAATGTTAGTATATTTTATAGAAATATAATGGCGTAATATTTGCATAACAGAAGTACCATAAACAAAATAAATAAAGGTATAATGCACTTTTTCATTCAGTAGATGAGCACCTGAACACAAAATTGTTTCTTTCATGGCAGATTTATGACTATGTTTACCTTTTTGTATTAAAAAGGAAGTAATTAATTTTGAGAAATTCATTAAAGACCCAGATAGTGTACTGTCAATTGTCTGTTGATCTCAAATAAAGTAACTGCAAGCTTACATCAGCAATAATCCTTGGAAATACCTTTCAGAGTTCTATACTGCAGCTCTGGAAAATTATCTCCATGAATTGATGGATGCTGTGAGACATTAAATGCCAGGTTTAACTGTCAAACAAAGTCTTTTCTTCCTACCTTAGAACAGGAAGAATGTTTACAGTCTAAATGATTTTAATCACAATGTACTGACCCTCACCTGGAGTAGTGCATTCAGTTCTTGGATCCCCAGCACAGGAAGGACATGGACCTTTTGGAGAGAGTCCAGGGGCGGCCACAAAGATGATCAGAGGGATGGAGCACCTCTCCCATGAGGAAAGGCTGAGAGAATTGAGGCTACTCAACCTGGAGAAGAGAAAGCTTCAGGGTGACCCCACAGCACCTTCCAGTGCCTAAAGGGGGCTACAAGAGAGCCATGGAGGTGCTTCTTACAGGGGCATAGGGAGTGACAGGGCATAGGGCGTAGTGACAGGACAAGGGAAAATGGCTTCAAACTCAAAGATGGGAGTTATAGATCAGATATTAGGTGGTGAGACACTGGAACAGGGTGCTCAGAGAAGCTCCATCCCTGGAAGTGTTCAAAGCCAGGCTGGACAGGACTTTGAACAACCTGGTCTAGTGGAAGCTATCCCGGCCTTTGGCAGGAGGGTTGGAACAATATAATCTTTAACATCCATTCTTAAGTCCATGACTGCTAAAACACTTTTGTATTTTAGCTATTTTTTTGCACACCTCTGGAATGTTCACCTTGCCTGAATGTAAGTTTAAATAAGCTCATGAGGCACCAGTGACACTTGAAAACAATGTCCCTGGTTAGATTAAAAGCAGATATTAGTAAAAAGATCATTGTAGCATGAGGATAAAAAGCTCAGCAAATGTTAAGTATAGAATTGGCTTGAACTTCAAAGTTTTCTGACTCCTGCCTGTGTGTTTCAACTTATACAATTAAGAGCTCACATTTCTGCAAACCCTCTTCTGCTATAGTAAGTTTCTGTGAGCATCTTGGACTCAAGCCCTAACTAAAATTACATTTCCTTCTTTATGCCCCAAGCACTCAAAACAGTCTTGAGTCTTCCCCTTTTTTCTTCATAAAAAACCCAACTTTAAGACCTGATGGAGAAAGCAGACCTGATAAGGTGCAGGTTTCTTATCACTTACAAAAATGAGGATCACAGGAAAATTTGGTCCTCAGAATGAGAACAGTCTCTGTATATTCATTTGAACATTGATGATCTATTTATAGTTCTGATGATTTTCTTATATAAATCAGAAAACAGAGTTAAATTATTAATTTACTATGCATTAAAACTGTTGAAAGATTATATCCTAGAGCCTGCACATGAAAGTAGAGAAAAAGTCTAAATCTCTTTATCTGAGTAAGCCATAGCTTTAAAAACAATATGAAAAGAAAGAGAAATAAATTAACTACTTTAGCTTGAAGAGAAAAGGCCTTTTCTTTTTTTTCTCTCAGAGAACATAGACTATGAAAGACACCCTTTCATTTTTCCTCATATTATGTAAAATCGAAGGTAAGAAAGGTAATTCTGCTGTTCTAGGTCTACAGTTAAGTTAAGAAACCTTCTTCTTCAGCAAGGAATTCACCTAAGGGGCATTTCTCTCTCTGTCTCTCTTTTTTCCTTTTTTTTTTTTAATCTGTAACAACAAAATCCACCTTCTGCGCTATAGGATTTTGACCTTGTAGAATAAAATTTATCAGGCATGCTGTCCTGTTGTTTTCCAAATTCTGTATTGAAACTGCATCTTAAAAATATGAACAGATTTTGTAAACCTATGGAAGGGATGCTTGCCTGGCAATGGGAACACTTGGTATCACTTCTCCATTTCTCTCAATAGACCTGGTTTCTGTGACAAAGTTGAGTTATTGTCTCTGTTAACTAAAACATTAAAATTCTCTAATTTTGGAGTCTATCCACACTAACACTAAGTATGAACACTTCAATCAATTAAATTTTTCTCCTTTAGTTTTCTATTTTTGAAATCTGTAACAATCAATGCTCAATTAAAAATACAATATTTAATAGATGTATTATCACTAGATCTTTGTTCTTACATAATCACAATTATTTAAGCCTAGGAAAAATGCAAGATAAATGATAGCCTACTGTGCATATTCTAAGTAGTGGCATAAAAATTAAATTAAATTTTCAATGGAGTATCAAAGCTTTAGGAGAAAAGACATGCAGTTGTAGCAAACTGAACCTGAGGACTCCTTTGAGAGAAGTTTTATATCAATTTCAGATTTTCTGTCCTCATATACTTCTCCTTCACAGGGTTAGTGAAAAGTATTATAGCAAAAATGCGCTAGAGGTTCGGGGTGACATCAAGAGACATATCAAGAATATCAGAAAAGAAAATCATTAAAATCTTACACTTCTCTGAGCTGGACCTGACAAAATGTTGTTTCATTGAGGTTGCAGGATTTTCTATTGGGTTCAACAGCCATGCAATCACAGGGAAAGAAGAGGCAGCATCTTACGGTTGAAGGAGGAAAGAGAGACTTTACAGACACATGCACACACACACATCCCCCCCAAGCCCCCACGCAAACCAAACAGGAAGAAAAGTGAACATTGAGTCTTCTAAGTAATTTCTTTTCCTACTTTGCTTGTCCGTTGCTGGTAACACACAGTGCATGTTTCTGTTAACTTCTCCTTAATACAGCTTCCCCATGTCTCCAATGCACATAATTGATATCTCTGAATTCTCATTTACTTAATTCAAACTTAAGTATAGAGATTGAGTTTTAAATGGTATCTCAACACATATTTTTAAGAGAAGCACAATCGACGTGGGCTTTTAGGGTGAGTTCTGCTTTTAGGCAGACACATTTTTATATAAGTGATGTAGAAAGACTATCTCCCCCTTACAATAGCTAGGAAGGTTTAATTTTGGCAATGCTTTTGGATTACATAATGAATTACTTCTAGAATAAAAATGGCTCAAAGAAGAAAATCAGGAAATCACTTGACAAGAGTGTATGGATACTACTGTGGGATTGCACCAAGACAGAACCAAATAATATCACAACTCACTTTTAAAAGCAAACAAAAAAGACTGTGTATGATGCTCTTACACCACACTCTAGGTCCTCAGACTTGTGAATAAAGAAAAAAATTGAAGTAATACTGATATGGATTGCCATAGTGATAATAATAGCAATAGTATAGCAATCTTATTTAATTCTTCTTATCTTCCAAATAGGAATTAGGAAGAGGGAAGGGAAGACAGAAAGGCAAGAAGAAAAGAAGAAACAAAGCTCAACATATGGAAAATACCTTTTTACCTCAGTAATCTCTCTCTCAAAATATCTTGACCTTTATTTAATGTTTTTAAAAAAGCTTGCCTACCATATTGTGTCTTTGTTTTTCTTTTGCCATGGATATTAATAGAATAATCTGTATTGTTTTAGGCAGTTTTTAGTTATTTCTTTTTAATATTAGGTTATTCAAATAGCTGAAACACACACACGCAAAAAAATAGATATTTCTGTGATAACAAACAAAAACCACAAAACCATTTTTGTTATTCAGGAGAGATGTTACTCTCATCTTATTTACCTGAATTAGATGAAATAAGCCCTTTGAATCTGAAAAACTGAGTCACAAATCTGAGTTTCCATAGTGATCATAATTACAGTTCAAATAATGAGACTGGTGGCATTATTAAAAAGTTTAACAGTTGAGAAAAAATAATCTTATGATTTTGGTCAACATACTTTGGAATGTAAGAAATTTTAGGAACATTTTCCAGCACAAGTAACCAGTACATTTTGATCTAGGGACCTATCAGATCTATAATATTTATTCTGTGAAATAAATTTCTTGATTCATAAATCTAGAAGAAATACTGAAACAACTACATTATATTTTACCAATGGATTACTCTCCCTCTTAATTATGTGGAAAAAATGAAGTGGTTTAGGGAGAAAGCTTTCTATTCCATAGCAACTTGTCTCCCAGCTACCTGGGTACAGCTGCTGCTGACAAACAGTTGAATTACAACCACTTAATGATCAACAGGCGATAACCAAAACTTTCCGTAAAATTGTCTTAGGTCATGAACAATTCATTCAATCTCTCACCAGTTCAGCAATCACAAAACTCTTTTTAAAAGCATGTGTTTAAATTTAAATATATGTGTCAGAATCTGCTGATTGTCCCTCAGTACTTTTGTGAATTTCAGGAGCTGTTTAAATCCAGTTCCAAATCAACAAGTCATTATATTTGGATTGACAGTGTGAAGAGTAAATCAAAGTTTGCACTTGAAAAGAGTGCTCTGTTTCTTCACTATTAGTTACTCTCCATTCACAACTTAAAGATGATAGTAAATATTTAAGATATTTTAAAAGTTAGTGATAGAAAAAATAATGGGTTAATATAAATAATGGGTTAATGGGTTTATTATTGTTACGGCAGAGTTAATTACGTAAAATTTCTTCTCTATGAAAGCTTATTTTTCTAGGGCAGACCATAGTATAGTTATGAAAATATGTGTAGCTCTGTAAAAATATTCATAAAATCACTGAATCCTCTAAGTTGGAAGGGACCCACAAGGCTGATCAATGTCCAGCTCCTGGCTCTGCATAGGACATCCCCAGGAATCACACCATGGATCTGAGAGAATCATCCAGACTGTTCTTCAACTCTGTCAGGCTTGGTGCTCTGACCATTTCCCCAGAGAGCCCAACCACCCTCTGGGGGAAGAACCTTTTCCTGATATCCAACCTAAACCTCCCCTGACACAGCTTCAGGCCATTCCCTCAGGTCATGGCACAGGTCACAGAGAGAAGAGATCAGTGCCTGCCCCTCCTCTTCCCCTCGTGAGGAAGTTGTGACTGCAGTGAGGTCTCCCCTCAGTCTCCTCCAGGCTGAACAGACCAAGTGCCCTCAGCTGCTCCTCACACAGCTTCACCTCAAGATCCTTCACCATCCTCTTTGCACTCCTTTGGATGTTCTCTAACAGCTTAATATCTTTATTATTTTGTGCTGCCCAAAACTGCTGCCAGCACTTGAGGTGAGGCCGCCCCAGGTCAGAGCAGAGCAGGACAATCCCCTCCCTTGCCCGGCTGGCGATGCTGTGCCTGATGTCCCCCAGGTCAGGGATGTCCTTTCTGTCTGCCAGGGCACTGCTGGCTCATGTTCAACTTTCCATCAGCCAGGACCCTGGGTCTCTTTCCGTGGCACTGCTCTCCAGCCTCTCATTCCCAAGTCTGTCTGTACATCCACGGTTGCCCCATCCCAGGTGCAGAATCCAGCACTTGCCGTTGTTAAACTTCACACAGTTGGTGATTGCCCACCTCTTCAGTTTGTTGAAGTCTCTCTGCAGGGCCTCCCTGCCTTCGAGGGTGATATTGATCAAAGCCTCTTGCCTTTGAAAGTATAAATAATATGTATAGCCTCATGTACTGCTTTATACTTTGTTTCTCCTACAAGACAAACAGACCTCAGACAAGTCAAACACCAACATATGGAAATACTTCTTTAGTTTCACATCTGAATTTGTGGAAGTAATTTATTTAGATATTCAAGGGCAAATGCACCACAGATGATGTGGCGCTTGTAGCAGCAACATGGAAACTGTATTAGTGCAAGATACTGAGACTCAAGATCACTATTTTTTGTTGTTCTTTTTAACTTCTGTATAGCACTAAGCAAGTAGCTTCATTTTTTTCCATTATGTTTATAATGAGTGAAATTATTAAAACTTTAGTTGAGAGAATATGGGATTCTGAGAGTGCTGAATTGTTTTAGTTGCATTGCCAAAGTATCACAGTAGGGACAGAAATCAACTAACTCCCAAAATCACATCGAAGTTTTAAGTTGTGGAAAAGGTATTCTCCTAACTAGCATCACATATGAATTCTTTGGAAAATCTGGGGAACTGAGGAATACTGAAGTCTTTGACAGAATGAATTGGCAAGATGGTGGCATTGAATGCTGGCTTTAGTGCCCTAGGATTTGCAAGACATCTGTCTGGGTCTGGCAGGTATGAGTCTCTGAAAGACCTGCACTGCTCAGGAAAAGAAAACAGAATCCTGAGGGGTTAACCTAGGGCTTCTATGACCTGGACAGTGTTTGAGGGCAAAGCTCATTAACTCCTTTTTTTTACACTAATATTTACTATATTACACTTAAAAGATTCTCTTAATGCATGTCATGACCATTTATTTTAACAAATATGAAGAGTAAAGTCACCTGGAAAAATTTTATTTACTATGAATTTTTTAAATTCTTTTTGAAGAGCTTGCATGGCTATCAGAACCAATGCTGCATGTTTTGATAAGGTTCAGTGTGTACTTAAGAGTGAAATACAGCAAAAACCATAATGGATTTAAAGCCCAACAGACACATAACCCCCCAAAAACAATCCCCAAACCTCAAATGAACACACAAAGAAAACTCTCAGTGGCACATATAGTTACAACCATTAATAACCACTGGTATATTCCATTTATGTACAGCAGCCAGAGCTTAGTGGATCTGAATTCTGCAGAATGTGTGTTCTCAAGAACAAACCCCAAAATTAACCTGACCTGGGAATGTCAGCTCTCATTATTTCTCCCATGTTTATGGTATAAATTTCTTATCACTGATAGAGTTAGACTGAGAGAGGTTTTGTAAAAGGAAAAATGAAGATAGAACCTAAATAAAATGAGGCCTTGAGAAGGACCCCAAAATATGGAAAAACCCCCCAGTGTTAGAAAGAGGCACATCTTGATACTCCTAAATTTTGATACCACTGAAGTGTGAGGTGAAGCTTGCACCTAACTTAAATGGTAGTATGATTCTTTTATTTTGATTGCAAAATTCAGTGTTGGGAACCAAATTTCTGAAGAGTGAGAAGTTCTAAGTTCTGGGTTGCCAAAAGTGGTCTCATTATTAATATTTTAACTCCAGATCTACTTGCTTATGGTAGTTTTAGTTTGAAGGGAATTATGTGGCATCCAGAAATAAGGTGTGTTATTTAAATCTGTAGCTATTCTAGTGGAAGCTTTCATTATTTAAATTCTATTCTGTATTTTCTTTTAGATGTCATAATTTAAACTGAAATCTCAGGGGGTTTTTTTTG